>SNQJ01S0124565.1:4627-22559 GCA_010110895.2 Picea sitchensis | reverse complement strand
AAATTAGTTGTAATTGAGTGATTCGAAGTTGTAACAAATTTGGATGTGTAGTTATGTGAGTTGTGAAGTAGTTTAACTCAGTTAAGTGAGTTAAGCTCAATTGTACTAGTTGTAACTGAACTTACACTAGTGAGAGATCAATGAATTAATTATTAATTAATTCACAATCAATGATCTCACATGCAACTGAATATTTACCACTGTTAGCTACATGCATGTCAGATCTAGTGGAGACCCAGTTGAGATAACAGGTGAAAGGGACAGTTTGACTATCAATTGTGACATTAGTGAGTGCACTCATGCAACTACACACACATTGGATGTGACAATGAGTAATGCACAACCTAGGTAATTCAAATTCATTTGTAGGGTTTTTCCATTAGCAAGGATTGCACAGAGGAGGCAGGCTGTCTGGAGGCAGTAAATTGGCACATGCATTTGCCAATTTTTGTAGGACAGTGTGAGACGATTATTATTGTACTAAGAGCTCTTGGATTATAGTTTTGTATGAGATTGTTTCATGATCCATGATATAAACATAATATATGATAGTGGGGTTTTTAGATTTATGATTTCTCGGTAAAAACATATGTGTTATGTGTGATTGATCTTTCTTCTTGATATTGCAATTGGCTATCGTGTTTTAAATTCCACAAGAATATTAGTAGAAGTGATTCTGTATTTAACAGTGGCATATAATTGTTAGATCAGGAGAATCCAGACAATACATAATTTGTATTGAAATTTCTACAACCAATGCATCCAAGGCCCGTGGGTAGCTCTCAAATAGCTACAACATGTACCCAGGACATCCACTACCCCGCAATGCATTTGTTCCTCGTCACTCCCTCTAAAGAGGGACCATGACAAGCTTGTCCCTGAAGTGCTCGAACTTTTTCCTCGACAATGGAATGGTCAACACGTCCGTAACCTGCTCCTTGGTAGTCACATACTTGAGCCTCACTGCGCCCCTCATCACCATATCCCTGATATAATGATATTTGATATCGATATGATTCAACCTGTCATGAAACAATAGATTCTCTAACAACTTCATGCAACTCTGGTTGTCACACCAAATGCAAGTCACGTCCAGTTTGAGACCAAATAACCTAGACAATAGATTCCAAATCCACACTACTTCTCTACATGTTGCACACGATGCCATATATTCAACCTCAATCGTACTGAGTGCTACACATGACTGCTTCTTGCTGCTCCACAAAACCATACTGGAGCCTAGATTGAAGCAATATGTTGAAGTATTCTTTCGATATAGAATACTGTCGGCCTAATATGAATTTGAATATCCATATAACCCGAACTCATGGTCTATCAAATACCTGAGACGATAATCCAATGTAACCTTAAGGTACCTTATCACATGTTTTGTTGAGACCAAATGAACCTCCCTGGGCTGCTCCATATACTGACTCGGGGTGTTCACAACAAAACATATATCTGATCTCATGTTCGTCAAGTACATCAATGAACCTACCATCTGCCTATATGAATTAACATCCACAGTCTCTTAATTCGTATCCTGCAACGACTTCAGATTTGATACCATAGGTGTAGCCATTGCCTTGCAATCCAACATCCTGAACCTCTTCAGGATTTCCATTGCATACTTCCCTTGATTAAGAAAGATCTCATCCTGTCTCTGCCATACCTCAAGATCCAAAAAGTAATGCGTCATTCTGAGATATTTCATCTCAAACTCAATAGCCATTTTCATCTTACACTATGAGATGGGGTTTTCCACACTTGTTAGAAACATGTCATCCACATACAACAATAGTATTAACGAACCATCATCCAAAACCTCAAAGTAAAGGTTATAATTCACACTACTCTTTGTAAATCCTAAGCTCGTTAGAAAACTGTTGATCCTGCCATACCATGCTCTGGGTGCCTACTTTAATCCATATAAATCCTTCTTCAATCTGCACACATGTGTCTCCCTGTCATGTACCTCGAACCCTTGTGGTTGGTCCACATATACTTCCTCTTTTATTTCACCATTCAAGAAGGGTGTCTTCACATCCATCTGATTCACCTTCCATTTCATTACTATGACCAACGAAAGTATAGTCCTGATCGATGTATATCTTGCCACAGGAGAAAATTTCTCCTCATAGTCAATGCCCTCCTTCTGAGAGAATCCTCGAGCCACAAATCTAGCCTTATACTTTTCAATGCTGCCAACAACTACATCTTTCATTTTGTAGATCTATTTTGAACTTACTACTCATTTCTCCTTCGATCTATGCACCACATCCCATACATTGTTCTTTACTATGGACTGATATTCCTCCCCCATGGCATCCTTTCATACCCTCTTTTCTGCAGTGTCTTCATAACTAGACAATTTTGCATCCATGATATCACACAAATATGCCACATTGTTGGAATACGATTTCAACTTCTTACTTTCCCAGAGATATTTTTCTGGGGAACCATATATTTTTTCATCTCTGATGAGCTCCTGTGCTCAAGTTGGTCTTCTCTTGCGAGAAGGCATCTTTCTTGGCCTCTGAGGTTCTACCATGTCATTATCTTCATGAATGACTTCCTCTAGTTCAACTGCTTCTGCCTCTGGAACTCTAGTAACTTCATTCTCCTCCTCATGAACCTCTTTTGCACAGTCCTGTTTTGATTTGCTAAAAGTTGCACTCTCATCGAAGGTGACATCTCGGCTAATGTCAACTTTTTAGTGACTGGGAATATATATCCTGCATGCTTTCGATGTGTCACTATAACCAACAAATATGCCATTATTTTCGGATGGATCCAATTTTGTCCTCTTTTCCTTAGGGACATGCACACATACAAGGCAACCAAATATCCTTAGATGGCTGACTTCYRGCTTCTCTYCTGAAAACATCTCCACTGGTGTCTTGTTTTCAAGTACTTTTTGGGGACTTCTGTTCTGCATGTACATTGCAGTCTTTGTTGCTTCTGCCCACATATGCATAGGTAGATATTGATCATGGATCATAACCTTCATTGCTTCCATCATCATCTGATTCTTCCTTTATGCTACTCCATTCTATTGAGGATTGTAGGGAGTAGAAAGTTCCCTCTTAATCCAAACTTCCTTGCAATATTATTTAAATTCCTCTGAGGTGAATTCTCCTCCATTATTTGATCGCAATGTCTTTATCTTCCGCTCTGTCATGTTTTCTACCAGTGCCTTAAATTCTTTGAATTTTCCAAACACTTCATTATTTGCCTTCAACAAATATATCCAAGTTTTACATAAGTGATCAACAATAAAAGACACATAATATACATACCCGGTTAGTGAAGTTGCTGACATTGGTCCACACACATCCGAGTGCACGATGTCCAATACTCTTTTTGCTCTCCTATCACTGTTGGGAAAGGAGTGCTCCACGTTCTTTCCTTGTGCACAACCTTTGCACACACCATCTGGTTTTTCATGGATCTGTGGTAGTCCCTTCACCATCTTTCTCACACTTGGTAGGGCCTTGTAATGTAGGTGAGAAAATCTCCTGTTCCATAATTCACTGGGATTCATAGTGTCGCGAATTAATGTTGAATCTTATCGCCCTTTCAATTTGTAGAGTACTCCCTCTTGAACTCCAATCACCACAACATCATAAAAAATCTTCCCTCTAGTCCACATAAGAACTTGTCCATCAACAAATGCAACTCTGTAACCCTTCTCATCCAATGTTGAAATCAAGAGAAGGTTCTTCTTCAATCCAGGAACATAGAGAACTTCCTTCATCTTCATTGGCTTTCCTAAGTCTAACTTCTAGGAGGCTTCTCCTACTCCTTTGATCGGATACTGATAGTCATCTCCCAATTTCACCTTGTGCAGTGAATCTGTATGAGTAAGGTTAGACAATGAGTCTTTATAACCTGTCATGTGCTTGGAAGCACCACTGTCCACTAGCCAAATGTCACTTCCATGAGTGACAGTTCCTGTAAGGGATGAGATAAGAACATACTCCTCATCACTTGATTAATATTCCTCTGCAACCTTCTTCGGTGGCTCATCATCTTCAACTGTATGAACATGATGCCTTTTACCTCCTTTCTTTTCCCTTGGTCTCTCTGAATGAGGGAACAATTCCTAGCAATGTGTCCCATTTTCTAACAACAGAAACATATGATATTTGGTTTGTTTCTTCGGCCCTTCTGAAACTTCTTGGGTGAGGAGGGTTCTTTCTTGCTCTTTCCTTTCTTGGTGTGGGAGGCTAGGGCTTGATCATCATCTCTCATCTTCTCTTCTCTTGCTGCCATCCTTGCTTCTTCTTGGTTGTAATCTTCCCATATCCTACTAAACTTGGGTAGCTTCCTTCTTGAACATATTTCTTGAATAAATGCATCCCATGACCTTGGGAGGCCATTCAAGGTGGTCATCACCATTTCTTATCCATTCATTGCATCACAAATGGCTTCTATCTGCTCCTTGATATGGTTCACTCTTGAGAAGTAAGAGTGGATGGTTTTTGAATTTTGTATCCTCACGTTCTTTAAATGATTTCTCAAGGTCATTCTTTGGTTGATGTTGCTTCCTTCAAACAGTAGGGTTAAGGAATTGTTGTCCCTAAACCAAGTTTTGAGGAAACCTTGGTTAGAGTTGGCCCACTTTTGGACTTCGACACATTGGTCGAGGAAGGAGCACCCAGGCAGAGCTGAGATCACGGATCTCACTTATTTTGCGAGCTATGTGGACCTAGTAAGGGGTTCTCTAGGGTTTTTGTAATGGGTTATGGGATGTCGGGCCATGGGGTTTCCCCATGTTTGGACCTATTGTAAGGGTTTGTAAAAGTATAAATAAAAGAAGAATGTATGGTAGAAGTAGTAGTCTTTGGAGATAAGTGCAAGTGGTCCAAGTGGATTTGTGCAAGGGAATGAATGTGTGTTAAGGCTTTGTGCTTGATAGAGAGTGGCTCTGTACCTTGATATAGTTTTTCGAAGGAGGATCTGGTGCTCAGTGCGCAAATCTCTTGTCTGGTGTGAAGCTCGACTATGTGGCTTAGTGCATAGGAGTAACTGAATGTAAGAGATTGACGAATAATAAAGAGGCAAAGCGGTTGGTGGATGTAGCCCCACACTAAGGTGAACCATGTACATTTGGTGTCTTATGGTTTTCTTTGTGCAATGATTATCTCTGTTATGTGTTGCTTAGTGCTTAGATTAGATATGTAATGGATATGTATATGCTGCTTTAATGCTTTGCTTATGTTAAAAATGCTAGATCTGATTCACAGTGCTATGTGCTAAGTGTTTTAGGTGAATAATCTTTGTTGTTATTGGGCTAGATCTATCCTTGGGTATGTTCTGCGATGTTAATAAGGTTAATGAACTAATGTATGTCACTTCCTAAGCGTTAACAAAATATCCTGTGAAGTGTTATTATCACAGATCTATGTCCCATCTTGGTTACATACACATGTGTCCTGTAACCCCCCCTGCTTCTACATCGGGTGAGACTTCTCTTGCCTCGCAGGTGTTGCTGAAAGGGCCAGTAGTCGGGGTTTTGTTGGTGCAATGTTAAGCGTTGAACCCTGGGTCTTCCCCTGTGCCAATAGGCATCCATCATTTCTTTTGGAGTGGATAATGAAGACATGTGATGAATAAGATGGTCCTTAATGGATTCTGCAATAATCCTCTTTGCTTTGACCATATCCTTCTTGTGCTTTTCTTTAGCCTCGTCTCCCTCTGGTTCTGAAACCTCTTCTTTAATGAAACTCTCTAGATCATGTTCTTCTAGGAGGAGGGATACTTTGTACCTCTAGGGATACATTGTACCTCCAGGAGGGATACTTTGATACCACTTGATCTAAAAAGATCTTTTAAATGACAATGGTTGAGTTATTATGCATGTGTTTATTAACCATTTAGGAAGCTGAATGAAATCATTTAAAATCACTATTATATTGTGAAAAACCCACTAATATGAAAATATTCAGGATAAGCCCCCAAACATTGGTGCGTGACCCCTTTGCAAGGTTGGATGGGATCATATGGCTAAGCGCTAGCCCCAAAAGGGTTGCGCGTTGGCCGCTCCTTCGCAAGCTTCTGGATTCTTGGCGTGTGCATATGACCTAGGCCTGATTGGACGAGATAAGCCCCCCGCCGATCGACCCTCTCTGCGTCCAAGCCTCGAGTCATATGTCGGAAGGTGCTAGTAAACCGGGGCTGTTGCCACATTCCTGCACGAATATACAATAGGGTTAATATATGGTGAAAGGTCGCATGGGGTGTGGTAAGACCGCGAGCTGGGGCTAGACCCCAACCCTTTCCCCCATCACCCGAAACTCCATGTAAACTTAAATACATATGACCACATATACTGTTAAGAATAATTATGAGGGTGGGCTGGCTAGCCCGGCCTTGCCAAGTCATACATCCACGCCGAGGTCGCGCGATCGAATCCCCTGTGCTCCAAAACATTTTTCAACCAACAAACCAATAAATGGGTGCCACATGGCAACCCATGTCTGGGCCACGTGGCACCTCACCATTCGACGAAACCTATGCCACATGTCAAACGCTGAATGGTCCACCTTTCTGCCGAGTTTCTTCCACTAAACCTGTAATGTGTCATACGACCTTGCCATTGTACATGCCACGTGTCGTATGACCCTGCCACGTCATTAGTATGGATGTGCCATGTGTCACTCCCTGACTGGTCCACGTATAATTGCCATGTCAGCAACCCATACGCCCAGTCACCTTTCCACGTCATTTGTACAGTCGTACGACTTGTACATTCAGCTGCCACGTGGCACTGTACAGACTGTACAATCATCATTTTTTTGCCTATTTGGCCAAATGAACAGATCACGATATATGAAGCATACGACGTCTATTTGAGCCTGTTCAAGTTGTGTTGGGTTCGTATCGATGATGCCTATGCACATGTCCGTTTTGAAGCCATTCTGGGAACTTTGATTTTTAGGCCTTTCTGAGCCTCGTCAAGCTTCTGGATCCAATTCTGGATCATCAACTCCCTCCAACTTCTCATCAATCTTGGTTCCGATAGTCATCTTTCCCCTAAATCACTAATTCTGCGTTCTGAAGATCTGATCTAGGGAAAATATGTGCTCCACTAGGGCGCACTTACTGGTGGTATTATCTTGTCCGACAACCACTCCTATCAAGAAAATGATTCCTTTTTTCTTCTAGATATTTGAACTGTCTTCTATTAAGGCCTGCTTTGATACCATGTTATAATTTTAGAAGTTATAGTTATCTTCTTTAACATTCATTAACAATTACATGTAATATGATCACTGAAAGATAAACAATCACAAAATACAAGATACATCCTAGGAAACCCTCGTGGGGGAGAAAAACCAGCAACCAATTCTTCACTATAGATTCCTTCAACCAGTACAATGTCACGTTATAGCTCTCCACATAGACCAAGACCAAGATACCAAAGACCAAGAAACCAATACCTCCCGCGCTATACTTCCTTTTCTATGCTCCAAATGCACAAGAGAAGGCGAGTTGTATATGTATACAAATGAGAGGAACTTGACCTCTATTTATACACATAACTTGACTCTCGAAAAGACGCAACCCTAAGAGGGGCCGTTTTGACTTTTACAATAAGGATAACATTAAAATAATAATTTCTTTTGAGCCGATTTATACAATAAAATTACAATAAACTTCTTGAGGTTTGACCGATACAAATACAAAATAATATCTTCTATAGTTACATCAAAATATCAACACCTTCATCCCCAAGGAATGGGGGATCAACTTAGATAGATGAAGTGATTCCCAAAATTATTATCCTTCTGTGGTATAAGTTAAGCCATCATTTTTTAATGCTAATGATAACTATTGCATTTAAAAGGAAACAAAACTTTGGGAAAGGAAACTTGTTGCAATGAAACAAAATATTTTTTTTAAATGTCGACGATGATCATGTTGTTTACCATCCCTTAAGACCAACAAAGTTTATGATACACATAAAAGGAATTAGATTAAATATTCTTCAAAATGTTTTTTTTTTTGAATATGATGAAAACAAAAATATAAAAATCATTATGGTTTTCATATGTGTGAAAAGGTCTTAATAATAATTAAGTTAAAAAACCAAGTAAAACCCTAACTTATAATCTTAAAAAACAGACATATTAAACGACAATAGAATCTATCCTCAACTTCGTTTTTATCATAATTTTTACAAAATAAAAATATTCAAATTATTGTAAAATTAGTTTAACAACCAATATTTCTATTTAACATTAAATCATAATTCAACTCATAAAAATGACATTAAATATTTAATGCCTATCAAATTAAAACTATGACAAGTAGTTGAGGTGAGAAATGCCACATACACTGGTAACACAAGCTAAAAAAACCAATAAGCATAGAACCCTAATATAAACACCATCTATCACATAACTAATTCTTTTATTTTCTACATGTCCCTGTCAACAAAAGAATAATGGTAAACACTAATACTTTTGTATTACAACCATCATTTTTTCATTAGTTACATACCTCACTCAAGTGTCACAATTGGGTATTTTTCTTGGGCATGTGTAAATGCGAACCGTCATTTTTTCATTAGTTACATACCTCACTCAAGTGTCACAATTGGGGATTTTTCTTGGGCATGTGTCACAATTTCTGAACTTGAACTTTATTATAATATTTATAAAAATATAAATTTATCGTTTTGATTTAAGGAAGATAGATATATTTATTGAATTATTTTTATTTAAGAAAGATACATAGATTTATTAAATTATTATGAAAGTGATTGATTATAGAAAATAATAAAGGTTATATTTTTTTGTATTTTTCAAGAGATTAAAGTAAAAAGTTATAATAATTAAAGTTATTGATGTAATGGTAAGACTCAAATCATGTATTTGGTTTAGTTATATATCGAGGGATACATCTATGTATTGTGGCGCATTCAAATAACTTATAGTTTTAGGTATTTTTTTTTTGCTTGTATTATTTTTGTAGACAATCTTGTTGTATTTCTTCTTTATTTTTTTGAAATGTTGATTCCTAATCTTTGATATGCAAATTGAACCTCTTCTTGATTTACAATTATATCACACAATTTAAGAGAAAGTGTTACTTAATTTCTACTTCCTAATTTGCACATACTTGGCATAACATTTCCTTCCATGAATCCTTTGGTTGTTTCCATCTTTTTGTTTCACATCTCAACTCATGTGAGTTGGTTCTTAATTGTGTTATCACTTGTTTTTCATTCCATGGGATGTTAAATTTCAAGTAGTTTTATACTTGATCTCCACATATATTAAAGTTGTCTATATTGTTGTAGTAAAGTTTTTGGATTTGCACAGTGTTGAAGTTTAGAAATGTCCCAACATTTTCGTGTGGACACTCTACCCATTATCATGTTGTTTTCCTTTGGCATGTTTTCTCGAGTTTCACTTCCTATAACATTATTGTACACAACTTTTCAATGTCTTTTTTATTTGTTAAACCCCTTTTATCTTATATATTCCACTTTTCAAACCATTTTTACACTATTAATTCCACATATTCTTCATCTTTAAACTCATTTTCCCAATTTTAACCAAAATATTGTCACTACAATCAAGTTTTTAGAAAAAAACATACTCTACCCAATGATGATGAACATAGAAGCTACGCTTATAATTATTTATGTTGCCTTTATATAGAGTCTATTATTAGTCCCTGCCGAAGGCTAGGACTCTTGCAATCGATTCATTGTTGAATATCAATTAGTTAACCATTGACTAAATATATTTTTCCATCCTCCAATGTTATAGATAGGGAAAACAAAATGATTATTTTTTTACCATGTTTAGATTACTTTTATACGGAACACTATTGGCTGAGACATTTGAAGTCTTATTGGGGATGAATGTAATATTTTCATTATTAAAATAGATAACCTAAAGTCTTATTATTGTTGCATTGCAGCTCTCAAGAATGTATGTAATTTTGCATTCTTATATAAGCTATAAATTGCATGGTTAGACAAGCTATATAAAGTTTCCACTTTTGATTATAACGTTATTTGACATCTATGTCACTGCTTTTTCAATGATTTAAATGCCACTGCCTCTAAAATGTTGAGCTTGCTTTTCAATGCATTGACAAACCACCGATGTTGATCTTGCCTTTCAATGTGCTGAAAGGCCACCGCCTTGCCGAGCAAACACCGCCACACCGCCTTTTTCCTTTTAGTTTGTCCTGTACCTGTACCTGAAACATGAGTGCAGTCCAACAAAGCAAGCACATGAGCGTAGTCCAACAAAGCAAGCAGGTCGGTCTGGAGCACATCACTTATGGAGTGGAGAAGCGATGCAGTTCTGCAATGTTTGAAGCTATTGCAAGGTAATATATACTATCTATGCAAGGTAATATCTACTATCTAGTCTCTAGGCTAGGTAATATCTAGTGCATGTATAATTGCTTAAATTCGTAGCGATTTTCTTGTATCATTTTGTTTTTAGGATAGATTCTTAGATTGTATATATGGGTTTCAACTTTTGCCTTGTCCCCTAGAACTTTTCTTTTCTTTGGAATAGTTTAGCCATACCATGTCATCCACTTAGAACACATGATCTCGTCGATGTCAATCATTCGGGCCTTGTATCTTAGTTGAGACTCCTTCAAAGATTTCTGGACTTGCTCACGAATCTTCGGTTCAGAATGACTTCAACAATGTAAATGGATTTAGCCTGCTGATCTTGCTCATGTCTCATGTCTGCATCTTGATTATTGTAATCCTAGCATCCAAAGGCCTTAGCATTATACCAATAAAGCAAGAACAAATGACAATGAAAAACGAGTGTTGAAATTTGAGAAGTGAGTTGTTAACCTTAGGCACTCTTACTTAAGACATGGAGAAGAGGTGTATAACTTCCTTCATCCACCAGGATGCGGCATAGCGAGGACTGAGATATGCCTACCAAAGAAAGGCTTTCTCTCTTGCCTGTCCCTTTGAGCCATAGCCCCAAAAAGGCAAAGTAAGGTTGAAAGGTTCTAGTTGATATGATTACGACAGATTTAGGCAAGTGTCATAGGGGAGCCGCCCCAGCTTTCACTGCTCATCTGCATCCTGCGAATTGTCTTATAAGGCATTCGAGCTGCAAACAACAAGCAAGATTTAACCAAATATAAACTAATTAAATTATATAGTAGCCCTTTTGAGGATAGACAAGGGTGAGTTTTTAAAGTACCCACTTAATTTTTTTTTAAATTTCAAATTATTCATAACATTTTTAAAATTTCTTAGTGATCAAATGATATTGTAATTCACAAAAAGAGACCATGCCAGAAGGTAAGCCCTAGGATACAAAAAAACCTGCAAAAGGAAGAATAAAAGGAACAAGAAAACATATTGGGTGGAAATAAAGAAGAGATATACCATTGTCCATCGTGAACACATCGAAGCTTTAACACAATTTGGAGGCCCTCCTCAGGCTCGCTTTCCCTGTAATTGCTCATAATTTAACACTTCAAAATATATAGCCAATATTCAGAACAAAGATTGTTTTTGAAAATGAATGGAATGCAACTTCATTCATCGTATTCAAAGAGACATTGGTAGTATTTATCGAGCAAATTCGGGCTTTGCAGAACAGGCTATTACAGAGGTTACATTCGGGGAAAGAATAGGGGCGAGGGATAGCTGGGAGAAATTATCAATGTACTGTTGAACCAACTTCAGAGGAATATTTTACACGTTCTTCTCATGCAACTGCCGAACTGACTACCCAGGAAGATTTTACACGTGCTGCCCATGCAATGACAATTGCTGAATGAACGATCATTCCTTGATCACATATTAATCCACGCATTCACGAAAAATTTGTGTTGTTTTTCTAATGTTACACTTTGGCAATGGATTTTTTTTATTTTTTCCAATTATTTAAAATCTTTTTTCTACCATCCCATTTGCTGTTAAGATAAACCTCTTATTGCCGACCCTGCTGCGGTTCATAAATGCAAACGTAGGGAAATGACAGACTTTCATAAATACTGTCACTGCAACAATATTCACTGCAATCGATGGCGCATTGTGGCCATCTGCATGGCCATTTTCTCCACTTCACGACCGCTGCACTGTCATACCATCAGATATACGACTTCCCATGAGTGATTCGTCAGTCTGATTTTGTTTTTCTTGTTTCTTTTGAATTGCAGTGGGTTGAGTAATGAGGATGCAGTTAATGGATTTTTGTATTTGCAGTCCAACTTGTTTTCTAGGAGGTTTCATGGTAAATGCATTCTTCAAAATAATTCAAGGAAAATATGGTTGATTATTGGCAAGGAAAAATACCTGAATCGTCAGCCTAATTTTGTTCTTCTTGTTTCTTTTGAATTGCAGAGAATGGTCACAACCATCAGATCAGATCCAGGTTCTATGGAAGTGTTTTGTATGATAATCTGAGCAGCAACGACGAGGTCAGGCTATTGTGTAATGGCTGTGTTGTATTTTGAATTTATTAACGGGGCTGTGGGTGCAGCTGTGGTACCTCATTCATCTTCTCGCTGCAGTACTGTGTTGTTGCTCATCTGTATTGGATGTCACAAGAACCACCCTTCGATTAAATGTTGTGCATCGCTCAGAAGCATTGCAATGGAAAAATTCTTATGCTCATGTCTGCGATGTGGTGTGGTGAATGCCTCTACACGAGATTCTCTATATCTATAACGCACTTTGATTCTTTAGGTTCTTGTCAATATGAATCAACCTTAAATAATAGAAATCATAATTATTGTATAGAAAGGGGGCGTTAAGTAAAGAAGTTTAGAATAAGGTTGGGTCCACCATCCAACCATCCATCCTTCCATCCATCGCCTATCGATCCACCAACCGAGTGACTGTTCAATCACATCCCGCCATCCAGCCAAGACTGTTCGATCCTGCCCTTCTATTTCACTTTGTCTGATTAGAATGTGGTTGTTCGATCCCGCCCGTCTATTTCACTTTGTATGATTAGAATGTGGTTGTTCAATCCTGCCCATCTATTTCACTTTGTCTGATTATAATGTGTTTAGTACTCGCTATGCCCAGGTCCTGACAGGCCAAAAAAATCTAATTCGAGACCAACTATTGCGCTTGACCTGACCTATAAGCACCAACGGCGGGCGGTAGCAACACCAACATCATTGGCGGAATGAGGGATAATACACTAATCAGGTACAAATATAAACAACTAAGGATCAACTAGACACTAATAAGCTATAAACTAAAACTCATCAACTTCCAGGGTCGACTACCTCTTTCCTTGGTCGTTCCCTAGATCTTTACTACGCACGAAATCTACTTGGTAGGGACTAAGCTGCCATGCAACCCTTGTTCAACTTTATCAAACTATTAGATGTATTGTGATTCGTGTTGGTCAAACTATTAAACTATAAATGGTGATGAACATAGAAGCTACATTCATAATTATTTCTATTGCCTTTATATAGAGTCTATTATACTTTTTTCAAACTATTAGATGTATTATGATTCGTGTTGGTCGAACTATTAGATGTATTGTGATTCATGATGGTTTTAAAGTATAACTTATTGAAAGATTGTTATTGGAAATCTTTACTTTGAAAGAAACTAGACCATGCAAACATCAAACTTTTCTTTGGTAAATTAAAGTTGTAGGATTTTTTCCTTTATTTTCATTTAATTGTTTGTATTATCTTCCTGCACTGTGTAGTCACTTTTGAGTGATGTTTGTAGGAATTACACAAAAATGCTTGCATTCTTCAAAGTATAAAAAAAAAATGAAATCTTTGTTTTTGAAGCTGGATCTTAAGAAGGCTTATGATAAAGTTAGCTGGAATTTCCTCATGATGTTATTGATACATGTTGGCTTAAAGTGGGAAGTAACTCAATGGATAATGGATTGTGTATCCAATGCAAACTTTGCTATTTTGGTTAATGGATCTCCAACTGAGTTTTTTAAAAGTCATAGAGGGATAAGACATGGTTTCCCTCTATCCCCATTGTTGTTTCTTTTGGTTGTGGAGGCTTTTAGCAGGTTGGTGAAGAAGGAAAAATCTTAAGGCAAATTCATAGGCTTTAAAGTTGCAAGAGGGATAAAAATCACTCATCTCCTATTTGTGGATTATGTGATAATTCTGGGCATTGATTCAGTAGAAGATTGGGTTTAAAGTAAGCAATTAATTTCAAATTTCTGTCAAGCTTCAAGGATGGAAATAAACTGTCAAAAGTCCTGTTTCATACACAACAATTTTGATGAAGATTTTCTGGAAAGAATGGTTAGTATATTTGGAATTTCTACAACTTTGCTTGACAGTGCGATGAAATATTTGGGCTTCCATCTGAAGCCAAATGATTACATGATTTCCGATTGGTTTTGGCTTATCCAAAAGTTTGAGAAAAGAATAGTAGGATGGAATCTTCAATGGTTATCTCTAGGAGGAAGGTTGGTTTTAATTCGTTCTACAAATATTTTCAGTTTACTGGTTAAGTCTTGCTAAGATTCCTGAAAAAATTAAAGCCAAAATTAGACAAATTAGTACAAGTTTTCTGTGGAGAGGAGCTCAGAATCCTGCAGGCTTTCATTTGGAAAAATGGAATATGATAGCCAAGCCTAAATTCCTTGGAGGTTGGGGTCTTAGAAATATAAATTGGTTTGCACAAGCGTTGACTGCTAAATCTATATGGAGAGCTCTATTTGGACCTGGTATTTGGATTAAAGTGATGTTAAAAAAAATATTTGAAGGGCAAGTATGTCATATTTTGGTTGATGACAGGTTCTTACAAGTATTTTATTTCTTCAAATTTCTAGATACATCTTATGTTTTCTCTGCCTTTGGTGAAAAAATGGATAGCTTGGTCAGTTGGTAATGGTTCTCGAGTATTGATTGGTCAAGATCCTTTTGTTGGCGGTGGATCCTCTTATAAGTTATCCAATGCCTTGGTTTGTCATCTAAACTCTTTAAGTATATTTTCACTAGCACATATAAACTCCTCTTCTATACTGACTTCTTCAGGAGCCTAGGATTGGTTGTCCTCTGAAGACTTGAATTTGTAAGGAGTATTGGCTATAGAGTGGAATGATTACTTGAATTTGTTGAGAAGTAATGGAATATCCCTTAATAATCAAGATGATAAAATTGTTTGGACCTGGAACAAGCATTTTGGGACAGTCGCAGTTAAGTCAACATATGAAGCATTAGTGACTTCAAATCTGCAGGTAGATGGTTTGTGGTGGCATAAATCTTTATGGAAGTTGAAGATACCTGTCAAGCTTATTATTTTTGTTTGGATTTGTATCCATGATTGCATAATAACTGGTGAAAATTTCAAGCGTAGAGGAGGCTATGGTCCCACAGTATGCAGTCTTTGTCTCAACAGTGAAGAATATTCTCAACATTTATTTGTCGATTGTGATATTGCACAAGAAATCTAGAAAGAAGTCTGCGACTTCTTCAAGATCAAAGGAGTGTGTTTCTCCTTGTCTCTAAATGATTTTCTTTTATCCTGGTTTTTGTCTTGGCCGAAATTTAGATCTATTCCCTTTTTTGTCATGTGGGGAATATGGAAGTACAGGAACAAAATCATGTTTCAGAATTCACTAAGAAATGTTTTTGGTGCAGTATCCAAAATTTCGCTGGCCATAAAGGAATTTCCTTTTGATTCAAGCTCAGAAATTTTTTATTCCTTCTTGAATCCGGTTTACTTTGGCGAAAATCCTTTAGGATTTTTTGACGGTGCTGCTGCAGGGGGAACATGTGGAGTTGGTGCTATAATTAAGCTCAGTGCAAATCTTTATTTAAGATTTTATCTGGCAGTTTGTATGGGTTCTAATATCAAAGTAGAGCTGCTTGGTTTATGGAGTCTCCTGACTTTTGCCCAAATGATTCATATTGAAGAATTCATGGTGGTGGGAGACTCAAAGGTGGTTTTGGATTGGTTTGCAAGGAAAGTTCGACTAAATGTTTTACTCCTTCAACATTGGTTGAATAAAGTTTTGGTTCTAAAGCAGGCTTTTAGGAGGATAGATTGCTTTCATATTCATATAAAATTTAACTCCATGGATGCTCTCTTGAAGAAATCCCTTGTGTATGAACAAGGGAATATTTTTTATGAAGAAATGCTTGGTGATCAAGATATACGATTAGGGTCTTTCTATGTCTTCTGATTTTAGTTTGTCTTTCAATATTATTACTTTTTGGAGGGAGATTTTTCCTGAGATTTGTATAAGATACTCAACAATTTTGAAGTTTGTGGGCACCCTATGACTGTATGGATTTTAAATCCATTTTGTTGGTTTCAAATTTATTTTTGAAGATAGTATTATTGATAATTAGATGTTGTGGATAGATACAGTCACTTCTTATGACTCTATCTGTCATTATATGTACTTGGAAAACTTCCTTTGATTCAATATGAATAGAATATAAGCTGTTTTTTTACACACACACACACACACACACACACACACACACACACACACACACACACACACACACACATATATTATGGTGATAACAAATTTAGTCTATGATGAGTGTTAGCTAGGCTTGACAATTGGTAACTTGTTGGTACTACATTAGGGATTGTTGTGCTTCATTGATGGGTATCCTGTGTGATCCCACATTCTGGTGTCTTCCTTTCTAGTTAGGCACTGAGCCCTACCATTGATACATTAGTTATTGATACCATGCTGGATTTCTCGTCAAAGTTAATGTGGGCTTGACTCTCATGTTAAGAATAAATCAAAACACAGTTCTCCTTCATACCAATTAGTAATTGTATTGGGAATTTTGAAAGGAGGCGCTATGGTGGGAGAATTGATTTTCTTGTCTTTTTTTTCATTTTGGTGTTTGGTAGAGTTGACTTTTTATTCTATTTTTAGGGTTCTTCCTTTGGCTTATACACATTGGCGTCGTCATTACATTTCTTTCACGATGGATAAGCCATTGTGTTCAACTCAAGTAATTGGGTTACAAGTTTTTTTTTACGTTGAGCTTGACTCGATTAATTGGGAAATCATAGACCCAACATTTTGGGCTCACCAAAGACGAGCATAACATTCTCGGCTGAATAGCTTAACATTCTTCCTCCTAGACTCAATCGGTTCAACTAGAATAAATTGTAGATGGACCATGTCAAGGATGGCCATTGTAGTGAAACGTGATTGATGTGTTGGGTATGTGTTATATTAAAGAATGAAGATTTTCATAGTTCCTCATAATGCTAATTTTGTAATTCTGGAAACAAACTGTGTATGGAGTTTTTGAAACATCCAATGTTTCGAATGGACACTCCACCCATCATAAGAGACTGTTGAAGCAATACGTATGAAAAGAGTGTTGCGGTAGGGGGTATATAAAGGTGAAGATAATATGACTGTTAGGGAAAATAATAGACATAACCGTTGTGAAAATAGGAGAGTTATTTTGTTATTATTATAACAAAATAACTCTCCTTTTTTCACAACGACTAATTTATAGCAGCTATGTCTATCCTTTTCCCTAATGGTCATATTATCTTCACCTTTATATACCCCCCACCCCAACACTCTTTATAATAACAATATAACTCTCATTTTTTCACAATGAATAATTTATAATGGCTATGTCTCTCCTTTTCCCTAACGGTCATATTATCTTCACCTTTATATACCCCCTACCCCAACATTCTTTTCATACTTATTGCTTCAACAATCCTTGATGATGGGTGGAGTGTCCACTCGAAATGTTGGATGTTTCAAAACCTCCATACATAGTTTATTTCCATAATTACAAAATTAGCATGTGTTGTACTATTTGCATGACTATAGCCCCCCCTGATGAGGGTCTTGGGGCTCTGCCCCCGAGAAATATTTTTTGGGGGTTTATTTGCCAATTGTTTGGATGGTTTTTCAATACATGGTTTTCTAATTCTAGTTAAGGAATTAGGGTTGTTGACTAATCCAGGTAAATGGAT
>SNQJ01S0124564.1:6983-18222 GCA_010110895.2 Picea sitchensis | reverse complement strand
CGAGGGGGCAACCTCCTTTTACCCCACTTAAATGTTCAAGTACAAGATGATTCAAAATGAAAATGTCTCCTTTGTATATATAGGAGACTAGGAGGTATAATTACAACTAATGGCCTAAAGCTGACATAAATAAAATAACATTAATAATATAATATGCCCCAATTAAGGGGTAATGAGCCAATATTAGGGCTTAACATGCTTTGCCTCCTAAAGCTCTCTCGATCCTCCTAAAGCTATCTCGAGCCTGCTCTATTGCACCTCTTTCTTCATGGTTTATATAGAAATATACATTATTTTAAAGATAAAAAAATAATAGATCTGAAAACCTCCTTATCTATATTTAGAGAGATCTAATCCCAATTCAAATTGATGAGCTGGCATATCCTTGAAAATCCAGAATCATGAGCTATCTAGTATTTTTTTACAGGAAACTGATTTTGGAAAAATATTGAAAAATATGCCTCAAAGATCTATTTGAATATCTCAAACTGTGATATATGTTGCAAAACTGAGAGAGGTTTTTCTAAATCAGTCGATTCCTAACAATTTTTTTTACAATTTGTTAAAATTTGTCTCCAGTTTGTTGGAGAACTTGCCAAAATTTAGTGTCTAAACAAAAACTGATTTGGCAAAATCCTGAATAATAGGCCTCAAAGATCTATTCTAATATCTCAAACCATGATAGTTGTTGAAAAATTGAGAGAGGATTTTCTAAATCACTTCGTTCCTGACAAAAAAATTCCAGTTTTTTTTTTAAATTCATCTCCATTTTCTCGGAGAACATGCCCAAATTTAGTGTCTAAAACATGAAAAAACAACAAGCTATAGGAAGGTTTCAGTAGCACCTTTCAAACTCTAACATAAATTACATGAAAATTTGTGATGCCTCTGCCAAAGTGTTAATATTATCTCATGCATCCTCTTGGGATGTCATGGCTCTAGCAACCCTCCTCTAAACTTGTACTTTTCTTTGCTTAGTAGATGAAACCCTAATTTGTGCTTTTGTTGAAACGTGGCTTATTTTCTGTGTTGATTTCCTTGTTCTTTTATTGTTTGTAGGTTGTGGAGGGGTATCATCTAGAACACTGACCTTCTATGTGAGAGATGGATCTTGTTTTTCCTTAAATTTTAAGCTCAATTTGTTTTTTGGGCTTGTATTGAGCCTATGAATCTGCAAATATTCCTTGTGCACATACTTTGTTTTGCTAGGGCTTGGCCCATAATGTTGTTTTATCTCACGACTATCTAAACTTGGGTATACATCATATCCTTGAACCTCAGGGGGTGTTTAGGCTAGTTTGCAACTATTTATTTTTCCTTGGCCCTTCCCTTGGCACCTTGTGTAATGGTGTTGCTCCATGACTTAGCTCAATATTTGGTGCTATATGGCGTGATATGCTTGGAAATTTGGTGGGAAGCCCAATACATTTTATTTTCCAAAACAAACAATTATAACAAAATCCTTTAAAATGATTTTAAAACCAATAATTTGTTTTTTGGTTTTGAGTATAACAAAGAATAATTTGGTATTTTGAATAACAAATTGGACATATCATAAGATTTCATCAAGGTGAAGGTTTGTGATAATGGGAAACTTGGGAAAATGATGAAAATGATAGCATGGTAGAAAAATCGATGCTTGTAGAAATGATGATTTTGTGTGCTACAAGAACGATAACATTCTTGTAGCAAAGCACATTCATGAATGTAGGTTTAGTTACTAACATTGACTCCATTTGCAGATAACACTTCCTTGARAGGTGCTAAGAACACATAGACCATTGTGCCTTATGTTTTTCCATCTCYACTACAACTTGTATCCAATATGTAAACCAAACTGCCATGCAACTTGAAAACAAAATTATTCCATACCAGTGTCTCCATTGGGCTATGAAGTGTTATTCCACCTACTTCACACCAACAAACTGAAAACAAAATGCTCAGATGACAAGCTTATTGTCCTACTCTAATCAGCTGAAAATCACTTCTTTGTTCATGTATAGACAAATTTCCAATTTAACCAATCAAGTAGTTGTTTGACGGGATGAACATTTTGAATGTATTTCAACAAAACAAAAACTTGAAAATAAAATAGCAACTCAAAACTTGATCTTCAATTTCATAGTGAAATAATGGCTGAAGTTGTGAACTAATAAAATCCTTCATATAGGTGGTCATAAGATATTCAAAAACTTGAGAACCATACCTTATTTGATGATATCCACAACATTTTTCAACTTGGTTCTTATGGTTGTATTGTTCTTGCATGCTTTCTATTTCAATATACTGTTTCAATTGTGCTCCTTCACTTTCAAATTTTTTTTGCTGCAACACTTCATCTTGCATAATCTTTGCTTCATTTTTTATGAGAGACTTTGATTCATATTTAACATATTTTGGTCCATTAAATCCATGATTTTTTTTTTCCAAATGTTCAAAAAAAAGGAGAACGAGTTTCCCTTGATCGTCAACATCACCATCTTGTTCATCATGCTGATTCAAAAGAGATGTGTTCCATTGCATGAGTTCTGCGTTACTAACAAAACAATTTCCTCCTTGTTCCCTCAACACCAGATATTGAACAGTATAAAATTCATGACAATCAAGAACAACAAAATTATCTTTGATCCTGTGAGGAAAACTGTTGTCCAAATTTTGAGAACATATAATTATGAAGGTCATAATGAGCAAAAGAGGTTCACTGGTTCCCAATATCAACAACAAGTTGCTTTGGAGCAGAAATTGTCTTCTCAAGAAAACAATCATGATCCAATTTCATAGCAGGGGTTAAAAGGTTCCCACTATGATCAACTGAAGGTGTATAATCATGTATACAATCATTCTTTGCAAAACTAACAAGATAATTTAAACTATGAACACAAGCATAATCTATATCCTTGTGAATAGACAAAATTGAAAATGATGTAACATTTTGAACCAAATCTGATTTTTTTTCACAATTATCCTCTTTCTCTTCTGGATGCAAATGTTCATCACAAACTTGATCTCGACGTTTGTCACAGGCCCGAAAGTTTTCCTCAATTTCTCTAGCGTCAACAAATAACTGTTCTAATGATGATGATCTCCTTTCTCTTAGATATAGGACTAAATCAGAGTGTTGAGTATCTATATAATATACCATGGCAACAATTTTAGAAGGTTGAATATCATTAGGCATACTATAATAAAAATTGTGAAATATGATGTTGAATGTGATAAGAGCTTCATCCTCCTCTCTTCTCAGAGAAAAAAAAATCAATCAAGTACTAATCAAAGGATTTGTTCTCACCCCAACATCTCAAAAATGCATTATGAAAATCATTCCATGAACCAATGGAACAAGCTTCTAAATTTCTCAACCATAATGCAACATCTCCAAATAAAGATTTAAAAAATATCCTCATAACTACATCCTCATGCACAAATTCAAGATTATCAATGAAAATTTCAAAATCTCTCAAGTGCTTCTTAGCTGCAACATGGTATTCTCCACTGAACATAGAAAGATACTCGAAAAACTTGAGAGGGTAAGCATGAAGGATAGATGGTAGCTTTTAAGGTCTTAAAATTTCCCTTCTTATTTTGGACTGAACTTCAGTGAGTTGAATACAAGGTTCAACATGCTGATTACAAGATACAATAGGGATCACATGAGGTAAATCAACTTTACTAGCTACAAGATGACATGATTCATGATATTCAAGAAAAACTGGTATATGTACATCATTTTTATCATTAGGTTTAGCTGGAAGAATAAGATCAATATCTACAACACAAGAATATGACATATCTTCCTCCAATGAAGAATAAACAAATGAAGGCTTATGGTCATCGGAGTAAACAAAGCATAGGATGATCCTTTTCACATGTGAGGTAAAATACAAGAAAAAGAAAATGAAAAATGATATAAGTTCCTGAAAGAAACTTATGACTTGATACCTGGTTTTCTTATGTCTTCTTATTCTTTTGTCAACTGAGCTCGTCCTATAGTGGAGTCACCATTAATGCTTTTAATTATGGATTCTTCTAATAATTTAGTCACCAGATGAAATATTGCAGTAAGTTAGTCACTAACCCTTGTTCATCGTCAAATAATGGGTATATTCATTGTTGTACGCCCAAGGAAAGATGTCTCCATTCCTTCGTTCCTCGAAAATGATGCTAAAAGATGTTAGTGATATAAGTTTTCCCTAGACTTCTATAGAGCCAAGACTAGAACATCTTAGTTATTGCAATGGTTGGTTTGATAGTAAGGTAGGTAACTTAGAATAAATGAGAAAGGGATAGGGAATCAAGTTGACTGCATATCAATGATATACCATTTGACATGGAGTCAAGTAAACACATTGTTGATCAAAGGAAATTTAATTGCATATCAGATAAAAAGCTTATATGATGATGGATAGAAGAATGGAGAATGTAACAAAAATTAGAATGCCCACCAAACAAATATTCTCTCTGCAAAATTGATTGGAAGGATACTTGAACAAAGAAAAAAAATAATAGGCAATCACAACAGATTCTCTACTTCTCAGGAATCTATACTAATGGACAACAATTGATTCTCAATGTCTACAACTCATTCAAGAAATATGAAAATGTAGAATGGAAAACAAAAGAATTCACAATATGATAAATCAATTCTCAAGAATCTTCAATGTCAGAAATGATTACATAATCAAATTCCCTCAGGCTTACAATAACTCATACAAGATTTTCCTCCTAAATATCTCTCGAGCTTCCTCCCTTGCACCTCTTTCTTCATGGTTTACATAGAAATATACATTATTGTCACGATCCAAAAATAATAGATCTGAAAACCTCCTTATCTATATTTAGAGATATCTAATCCCAATTCGAATTGATGAGCTGGCATATCCTTGACAATATGGAATCATGAGCTATCTAGGCATTTTTACAGGAATTTGATTTTGGTGAAATACTGAAAAATAGGCCTCAAAGATCTATTCAAATATCTCAAAACATGATAGATGTTTAAAAATTGAGAGAGGGTTTTCTAAATCAATCTGTTCCAGACAAGACCCTTTTCTAGTTTGTTAAAATCAATCTCCATTTTCTTGGAGAACATGCCCAAAGTTAGTGTCTAAAACAATAAACTGATTTTGGCGAAATCCTGAAAAATAGGCCTCAAAGATCTATTCGAATATCTCAAACCGTGATATGTGTTTCAAAACTGAGAGAGTTTTTTCTAAATCAGTTTGTTCTCGAAAAAAACCTTTCCAGTTTTTTAAATTTCATCTCCAGTTTCTCGGTGAACGTGCCAAATGTTAGTGTCTAAAACATGAAAAAATAGCAACCTACATGAAGGTTTCAGTAGCACCTTTCAAACTCCAACATAAATCGCATGAAACTTTGTTCTGCCTCTGCCAAAGTGTTAATATTGTCTCTTGCATCCTCCTGGGTTGTCATGGCTCTAGTAACCCTCCTATGAACCTATACTTTTCTTTTCTTAGTAGATGAAATCCTAATTTTTGCTTTTGTTGAAACATGGCTTATTTTCTGTGTTGATTTCCTTGTGCTTTTATTATTTGTAGGTTGTGGAGGGGTATCATCTAGAACAATGACCTTCTCTATGAGAGATGAATCTTTTTTTCCTTAAATTTCAAACTCAATTTGTTTTTGGGCTCATATTGAGCCTATGAACTTGAAAATCTACCTTGTGCACATACTCTATTTTGCTAGGGCTTGGCCCAGAATGTTGCTTGATCTCTCAACAGTCTAAACTTGGGTATACATCATATCCTTGAACCTCAGGGGGTGTTTAGGTTGGTCTGCAAATATTTATTTTGCCTCGGACCTCCCCTTGGCACCTTGTGTAATGATGTTGGTCCATGACTTAGCTCGATATTTGGTGCTATATGGCTTGATATGCTTGGAAATTGGGTGGGCAACCCAATAAATTTTATTTTCCAAAACGAACAATTAGAACAAAATCCTTTAAAATGATTTTAAAACCAATAATTTATTTTTTGGTTTTGAGTATAACAAAGAATAATTTGATATTTGAATAGAAAACAGAACAGATCACAAGATTTCATCAAGGTGAAGGTTTGAGATAATGGGAAACTTGGAAAAATGATGCAAAGGATAGCATGGTAGAAAAATCGACGCTTGTAGAAATGATGATTTTTGTGTGCTACAAGAACGATAACATTCTTGTAGCAAAGCACAATCATGAATGTAGGTTTAGGTACTAACACTCACTATGCATGAGAAATCGATCAAGTCTAACTATAATGTGGCTAGGGTTGAACCTCTTATTTGACCAAGGAAGATTCCCTTTGATAGGTTTAATATCCACCATGTCCCGTTCTGATGATATCTTCCTTTTTTTCTCAAAATGGATGCCAAACTACGTTTCCACCTTTATTTTTCTTCGTGTTTAATGTCACATTAAAATCCCATGCAATGATAGTATTTTGATAGTATTTATATTTTTTAAAGATGAAAGGGAAGACCATCATTCCTCTTTTTCTTGATATGCAACCTGCATATATACATTCACGACATTAATCCATTTTCTAGTCTTCTAATGAATTACGTTTGTTAAAATCTAATGCTAGGTTTGATGTGAGAATTCTAATAGGATAAGAGGAATGTTCCATAAAGTACACAGTCACTCAAAGGATCCTCTTGAATATACAACTATATCTTCACATATTTCCCATTGTAGCTTGTCTTTAAGGCTTTTGAAGACTCTAATTTCATCTCCTTGAGAAGAATGGTAGTGGGATTTGTTTTTTGTGTGTGTGACTGGCAGAATCAACAACTATTTGAGAACGTGCTCGCGTGAGACTTGGTCGTGTTATCTGACTGCTACCACTATAACCTCCAGGTGTTTCTATTGAATTTTCATAAGAGATGATATTGTATATGAATGAATACGTTATTACAATAATGAGTGTTCTATATATAAAGAACATATGGTGACCATGGTGACCATCCATGAAGAGATGCGTCCCTTGGGTAATAAGTATATTTATACTTTATATTATATTATACATATAATATAAATATACTTTATACTTTATTATATATATTTATACTTTATATTATAAATATATTATTACATTAATAGTATTATAATTAATAATATTGTGTAATAATTAATAATCATATTATTAATTATTAATCTAGCAGAATGTCTTTCCGATGTTGCCCAAACATCAACAATTTCCACAATAATCCATACAAAACACACAACGTAATCCAGGGTTTCAAATCGGTCACTTCACATAACAAAGTGTCTTAGCAGTACAATCCATCACCAACTTCCCTACACCCCGAGGGCCACTAGCCTTATCACAAGAGGCCCACATGTCCACTTTNTCCATACAAAACACACAACGTAATCCAGGGTTTCAAATCGGTCACTTCACATAACAAAGTGTCTTAGCAGTACAATCCATCACCAACTTCCCTACACCCCGAGGGCCACTAGCCTTATCACAAGAGGCCCACATGTCCACTTTGTGGGAGTTAAACCTAGGTGGCGAGGATAAAAAACTTGCTACCGAACTACCCAAGCTATGAATCTAGGTGGTAGTGGGATTTTCAAGTCTAATCAAATATCTCATTGCTTTCTCTTTGTAACAACTACCCAAACATTTACAATTTTAGGAGACAATATTCATTATTTCACTATTGTTTTTTGGCTCCTACCATATGGCAAAGCGACACCTCCAACATTTTTAGAGCTTCTAGAGATGGTTCCTAAAGACCTCTCAATAGGTGTCTCAATGGAAATGATTTTTCTTTATTGACCGTCTCTTTCCTTTTTTCTTTCGTTGGTTTACTACTAGCGTTCCTAGGTTGTTTTATTTTATCTCACCCTCCTCTTTATCGTCCTCTTCTAGCTACTGATGGGATTTTTTCTAGGTTAGAATGCATATTGGGTATTATTTCTTCTCGAGCATGTTATCATTTTATTCTAATCTTCTTGAGAAAGTGTCTTTATTTGCAGTGGAAGATAGTGGTTTCTGGATCTCTAGTAAAGAAGGTTGACTAGGAGGAAATGAAATAATAAGAGAAATGATAGAGGTAGGGATGGAAGCAACCATTATTCCAGAGAAAGGGATTGCATTTTATTTGGATAAAAATTTCTACGTATTAGCTTGAAATCTTTAGCTTCTTCCCTTGATTCGATTTGGTGACTTTTGGGTCTGAGTTGTGGGGTAGATTGGCCAAGACACTTCTTCTTGAGGTTGTGTAATTGCATGCAATGATCTAGCTAAAACCATGGGGCCTAAGGGGATCGATGGTCTTGAAATTGAGGGAGCTAACTTAGGAAGTGATGAAGAAGTTGGTTGTTTAGTCTTCATATTTTTCTTTACTGTCTGCGACTACTCTTTTTTGTCTGGGAGTGGTTGGGTTGCTTGTGTGTTTTTTATGCAATCTTTTGAAAAATTTCCATATTCATGATAGATCTCACATTTAAAGGGAAAATGCTCATAGTCTAGAGGACAAACATACTTTCAATTATCCAAGGTTAAGAGAATTGCTTTTGGGAACCCTTTTTTGAGATCAACCCATACACAGATTCTTGTGCATGAAAACATGCCATCCTTGGTCTTATATTTGTCAATGTATCAAACACGATTTTCTTTGATGATATGGATCATGTCTTCATTCAAACAATTCATAGGTAAATTCCGTAGATGAACCCATACTAGAATGACTAAAGGGTCATCGAGCTCGATATTGAAATATGGGGTCCAGTGATTTAGATAAATTCCTTTTGTGACAAAATAATATGGTCAATTCCTAAATATGAGGTGCCTATCCTCCTTGGATTCAAACAAAAAGGCACAAAATCCCCTACCACAAAAAAATGGGTGAGTTTACTTTTGATTAAAACTTACCAGTTTCCTTGAACTAAGCATGCCATAGATCTGGGGGATGGCTATATACTAGTGAATTGGCCTATAAATCCACATTCCACTAAATCCARGGCCATATGTATTGAGGAGGAGGCAGGAAGAGGGCCTTCTTGAATATTTTCTAGCTTCTTAACGAATCTTGAGGGTTGAGATTTTGGGGGCTTTCCCAACACCAAAACTAAGGCTTAGAACGTGAGGAATTCTATATCTAGAGGGGGGGGGGTGCGACCCCCTCAATATTTGGGCTCCATGGCCACAACTAAATCTCTATATTAGAAATAACAAGGGCATGCACAAACTTCTGGGGGATGTACACATGCTTCTTTCGAATTGCTCCATGAATTTAACAATGAAAAGAAGATTCTTTTACCTAAAAGGTGTGAGATAATTCTATATAAGTTGTAAATTTTGGATCACAAAGCTCGATATTTTTGATAAGTTTAAATATAGAACTTTGTGGAAATAAAAAAGTGAGATACAAGACAATTTCAATTTTCAAAAATTCAAAGTTTTTACATTTTTTACATACCTAATTTTGAAATTTCAACAACAACAACAACAACAACAANGGCCATATGTATTGAGGAGGAGGCAGGAAGAGGGCCTTCTTGAATATTTTCTAGCTTCTTAACGAATCTTGAGGGTTGAGATTTTGGGGGCTTTCCCAACACCAAAACTAAGGCTTAGAACGTGAGGAATTCTATATCTAGAGGGGGGGGGGTGCGACCCCCTCAATATTTGGGCTCCATGGCCACAACTAAATCTCTATATTAGAAATAACAAGGGCATGCACAAACTTCTGGGGGATGTACACATGCTTCTTTCGAATTGCTCCATGAATTTAACAATGAAAAGAAGATTCTTTTACCTAAAAGGTGTGAGATAATTCTATATAAGTTGTAAATTTTGGATCACAAAGCTCGATATTTTTGATAAGTTTAAATATAGAACTTTGTGGAAATAAAAAAGTGAGATACAAGACAATTTCAATTTTCAAAAATTCAAAGTTTTTACATTTTTTACATACCTAATTTTGAAATTTCAACAACAACAACAACAACAACAACAACAACAACAACAAAAATAATAATAATATAATTTTAAGGTCACAACCAAGCCATACACAAATTGGTTTATGAGACCCCCTTGTTTTGTGGGACAAGGTACCCCCTCTGCATAATGATTTGACTGCTAAAGTCTACAGAGGTGTACATACCCTATCCCCCTATGGAATTGAACATTTACATCAAAAGTCTAATATATTCATCAATAACTTGTTGACCACTAACCCAATAATCCCTAACTACCAAGTAACTCACCAACGCTTGACACACTGACCCACTTATCTTTAACCTATAACCCATTAACCCACTGCCTCAATGACTCAGGAAGCTACTATTGATTAAACCACTAAACAATAACCCATTAATGTACTAACTATTTACCTACAAACCCCTAACCATTAATCCATTATGCATAGTTTTTTATTGAAAATAGAATTACCACTCCCATCATGGAAGTAATTGAAATATAAAACTAAGAGAACATAAATAAAAAATAAAAATGCAATGAAAAAGGAGCACTTACAAATATAAAGTAATGAAGGAAAATGTCTCCAAGAAACTTTCAAGTTCCATAATTGTATTTGATTAAATAACAAGAGTTACATGTGAAAGAAAAATGCACATATGGGCATACACACAAAATTGCTTGTGTATATAGAATCTATACACACAAAATTGCTTGTGTACATAGAATCTAGAAAACAATAAGATGTGGTGGTTAGGGACATAACTTTCTGGGGAAACCAACTTTTCCCTCAAAGATGAAAATAAAGCAATAAAGATCAATGTTGAAAATTTAAAAAGATACATTGTTTCCCAAATATAAGTTCAAAGTAAGTGGTATAATAGCTTGAATGATGCAGAAACAAGCCTTTGGATCTAAATGTAGTACTAAAAAAACCTACTATTGACATGCTCAATTTTTTTAGCGTTGATACCATTGATAAAATTAAAGATTAAAATGAATAAAAATAAAAATAAAAATGGCCCGTTCCACCACTACTCACTAGCAGGGATTAGGGTGGCAAAGGTGATTTACAAAAAAACCTCCACCTTCTCGTGACAAGGACAATGAGGGTGGTGGTGATGTCAGGTTGAGCTATATTCTTTTTTGCTTATTCTTTTTTTTCTTTGTTATTTTTTTTTATTTTTTATGAGGTATAATCCACTTGGGTTCTTCATGGTTAGGTGTACATGTTATATTTCGATGGTATTTACATCGATCACTATTTCCAAAATATGAGGAAACACCTAGTGTTCTCATATATATATATA
>SNQJ01S0124563.1:0-26578 GCA_010110895.2 Picea sitchensis | reverse complement strand
CCCACTAGGGAAACCACCATAGGCGGTCCTTAGTGGGAGTGGCATGTATGGATCTCTCAGTCGATCCCCTCTTAGGGATAGTCATCTAGAGCGACAACCTATCGCCGCCACTAGTAGAATAAATCCTCATTATAGGGTGTCAACACCCTAACTCCCCACTTCCACCTCATTACCTTGGTCCACCATGCCATGGTTGGATCATGAGGTCCATGCAGAATAATCTCAGCTCTAGGTCCCAATACTGGAACCTGCTCGTAAAAGAAGCTGCAAAGGTTAGAGGCAAAACTGAAGTTTCGCTTTGCCCCCTGCTTGTACTTTGTCAACTGGCCTTTCATGTTGGTCAGCAGTGGGGTACACCAGTCATAGACAATGGTTCTCGGACACTCTATTGTGTAAAACATAAGCGGCCTCGATCCCTTGTGCAACGATGTTGAACCTGTGATCCTGGTCAAAACTATGAAAATGATCTTTAGACTGAGGTTTTTTTATTGCCCGGATAGGGACTTGAGTCCTTACCTTAGGAGTCCCTGCTACAGAGTGGGCGTCGTTATATTCCTCTATCTTCATCCCACTCCCACTCCCCGTGATTTGAGGGTTTACAACCTCCCCGATGTGAATAGACAGGTCATAAACTAATGCTGCTCTGCTTCAATTCTCAATGGTTGCCCATTGAGATTGAGGCTCTCACTCTCAGGGTTCCAGTAACCCACTAGCATCTCGAGCAACCTCACTTGGGCTTTAATTCCTTTGAGTGCCCAAAAATAATACAAACCACATCTCTTTAAGGCCATTGAGCCTGAATCTCAATCTACAGTGGCAATGGAGCCTCCTCATGTTCTCTCTCTCTCCATTCAAGAACCATCATGTCAAAAAAAAATACAATTTTGAGTTAGAACCCTTCAAAATGATTGTTTACGTGCATGTATGCAACCTACTTTACATACAGTCGCATGTAGGGCTTGATATACACACCTTGTAGTTCACACAAGAGTGTATACCTTATCATATATGTGACCTAATCAAAGCCGACTTCATAGCCACAGAAATCTATCATTAACCCTCAATAACCTAAAATTTTGGAGACTAATGCAAAATTTTAATCCTTGTAATTTGAAGGAAGAAAAATAATTACACCTAATCCATCTACGGTTTTGTGATTTAAGTTACTAATTCTCACCGCAATAAAGTAGTTTGAATTTTGGAGGTATTTTGGTCCAATTGCACTAGTTGGGTAAAAATCAAAATGGTGTGGCTCAATTTTTATTTGCCTATTTATAAATAATTTACCCACTTTCTATAGTTTAAACCATTTTTTTCACCCAATGGACTAATATAAAGGTGGATCGAGTTGGTTTTAGCAGTTTTCACCTAGGATTCTTGCAGATTTTAGCGTTATATGGAAGCCATTTGTCATGACAAACATGTATTTTCATTACCCAACATACAGGATAGGTGTCACTTGATTGTTATGTATTTTAGCATTATCCTATAAATGTCACTCTTTATGCCCTAGGTAAAAACCCATTTGTTGTGACACAAAGAGCAACTAAATCTTCTATAAGACATGTAGTTATCAAGTGGTAGAGACTTACTAAACATAGGTTCTAAGATTAGATCCTCATTTGGTGCCCATCTTGGATATTTTCATAGGATAGAGAGTCCCTCACAGCTTCATTACTTGAATTTATCTTTGAGCCTCATTTCTCATTCATAAAGATGCAACCTTATACCCCGAGGACTCCCAAACAATTCTGAGTTAATTTAAGCTCACTGAGATAGTTTAAAGAGAAAATTAGGAGTGATTTGTCCCTTTCACACTCATTAAATTGGATTTGAAAGGTGACGAGTCTTAGTTAATCTCTTTTTTCAACTCGTTATCAAAAGTGAAAATAGTGTGGAGTGAACTTGTCTCTTTTTCCTTTCGATAAAATTGGTTTTGAAAAAGGCGTCTATTTGGCTGGTTATCCCTTTTTCACCAAGTAGACTAAAAGACATAAAAGAACATTTTTAAGTTAGTTGTGAATTGCATCTCATGCCATAGCACTATGATGATGAGCCTATATTTGGTTATCGCTTTGTGTTATAAACTCTATTGCCTCAACAGTTTTGCATCCTCAACCAAGTAGAGCTTTTTTTACATATATACAATTGTTACCCTATACCTAGGAGGGAACATTCCCCGAGTTTCCATATCCTGCATGCACCTCATTGATTTAGTATAGGTATTTTCCATTGTTGGAACTAGTTTTCTTACTTACGACACTTTCGTTTTCTCCTTTGTATCATAACATTCATTTGCCCATGAAAAAAGACTATGAGAGAGGAGTAAGTATCACCGTATTGGCGTGATCGTGTCACCTTTGAACATAGCACAAAATTATTTGAGTCCATTCATCATCATAATTTTGGGATTAATATTATTAGGAATGACCTTGTTACATAGTCTTCTCTACCAACTAGTTACTCTTCAGGTCCCTATCAGAATTTCATTGATGCCTCACATCCTCAATGGTTTCATCGTGGGTATATGCAGGTCCTCCATATGTCCTCATGATCTTGTTCAAAGTATATCAGCACAGTATTATTATCTAGCGAAATCTTGACTTTGCATGCTCAGACCATACCCGGTTGTCAGATCATGATACTTTAGTCCTATCATGCACCATGGCCCTACTTTCATCATTGTTAGGTGACCTTGAACCCAACAATAGAGATTTCATTATTGGTTGTTGATTGGGTGGTTTCTCTTGTGTTTGACGACAATACATCTATTCGCACTTTGGGATTCGTGCAATGTATTGGGTCCCATTAGCCTTATTGGTGGTTTGCCTGCGATGCCTTTGTCGGCGGTTTCATCATCGATTGCTATTAGGAGGTCTTTTTCGTATGCTGCTTGCACTTGGCACGTGAAATGCACCGAGTCGTTGGTTCATGAACATGTCGCTGTTCAATTTCCACCAAATCATGAATCTCCTTCTTTGTATCTCGTGTTGACTGATGATAGATGTTGTAATGCTCTCCTTTCAGCGGTCTCTTTCCATCAACCCGACTCGATTGTGCAGGCGAGACCTGAAGTCTTATGGTACCTTAGGGCTTGCGGTCATGGGTGGCAGGTACTCTCGCCATCGACAATTGGGAATACATCAATGTCCTTGATCAATAGATTCGCCCAGAATGTTGACACCGTCCTCTATTCTGCTTGTAGGAGAATGTGCTTTGTGCCTTGTTCTTTCATTATTGGTAGGTTGTCTCTTGTTTTTAACAGTATACCTCGTGACCCGGTAATCAAGCGTTTCATTGTGTTCGACTTCAACTCTTTTATTCGCATAATGTAGACTTTCTGTTTGGTAGGATGGTGTAGAAGACTGAAGAGACGTATCTATGTGGCCGCCAGAATTTTACGGTTGTTGCTCCTGCATTGGACCAATACCTATATGAATTCATTAATCATGGGAGATCGGATTGTACACCACAGTATCGGTCTGTTAGATTGATTTTTGAGGCCCGGTTCTACTAGGCAGCGTTAAGTGACTATGAAACTATTGGCATGTAACTTGGCATTTGTATTTTCCTATTCATGGCAAAGACACTTGTTTGATATATTTTCATGGATCTGCGGTGGTACACCATCAGCCAATGCAAATTATGTGCATAATGTAATGAGAAACTGAGTTCATCCAGTTAGTTCCCTACCACTCCACTTCTAGTTGTTATAATGTATTTTGACCATCGCGATCTCTCGACTTACCTCACATTGGGGAAATCTTGTTATAGAAATATTTTTCTCACACTATGCTGAAATCCTTCGCGAGAAAGGCCTTTTTTTCATTTCCCTATACAGACTTGTCTTCCACGGTACTAAAATATAGAGACAAAAATACAATTTTTTTCCACTTGTGCGCATCTTTCACCTTATACAACAAACGTATCGCAGTATTGCTCCCACTACAACTTACGTGAGGTTGTGCGAAAATGAAAATTAAATGTCGGTTTCCATGTCCGCGATGAGGAGATGATCTATGATCTTTGGCCTTCCATATCTTGGAAATGATGTTTTGTCGACCTTCGGTTGCATTTTTAAGGCTATAAAGAGGCCAATTTTTGAGCTATGGAAAAAGAAGAAGGAATTATTCAACTTTGAGAGAAAAGTTACTACGGAGAAATTATTTACTTCATTTTGGAGTGCATCCCTTTGTCCTTTAGTTTGAACACATTATTCAACCCCAAGCTCTTCCATGTTTGATGGAGAACCCCATTGTCTTTCTTCTATGAGCTTACCCTTGGTGGAGGATTGAAGTGGTAGAGAGGCCCGGAAGGAACTTGGTTTCTGGTTCAGTAATGCGCTGGAAGTTTGTAATATTTTCACTTACGTTGATCATTTATTAATAAATACTCTCTTCCCATCAATTGTTCTCTTGCAAATATATGAATTATTATCCATTAGGAATATTTGTTATGTTGATGGATTATTCTATCTAATTTGCTAACCTTTTATATTACCACCATATAGTGTTTTTGCTTTGTTTGTTGAGAAATTGTTGCGGGTATATGTAGCTTTGGGTCAAAATTAACCAACGATGGACATCATCAAACATATGGATGAGGTAGGCTCTTTCTTATCTCCCTTTCACATTGGTTTATATAGCATGTGTTGGGATAGAGTTGATTTATGCAATCATTTCCGTCATTTGTGGTTCACCCTAGCGATAGAGATATTTTCCCTGCGTAACAAGGCATTGCTTGATATGACCCCAAGGAGGTAAGATATATGGTTAAATTTATATGATATGACCCCAAATGGGGCATATATGAGGTTACATGTATATGTAATGAGTAAATGTATATGTAATAGTAGTCGGCCTAATAAAGGAGCCACATGTATGAAATGTATTAGTATTATTGGTTATTTGGAGGTTCTCCTATTATTTAATTCTTTGTGTGCAGAAATCATCTCTTCTATCTTGGATTTGTTATACACTCATTTGTTGTACATGGTGTGTACTGAAGTTTCTTATGATATTTTAAAGTTTTAGGTCATAAAAATTCACTACGAGGGACTCAACTGGATTTGAATTAATAACTTATGATTCAATCGATTGAACTAACCCTTGGAACTAAAGTTTAGCTTACTACATAAGTAAATACATATATAAAAGACACTCATGCCAACAACAAAAAAGTCGAAAACAAATGTATGAATTGAACTCTATTTCTGATACTAAATAATGGTCAAAACTAGTGGGTAAATGAACTTGAGAAATGATAAGATAGTCAATCAAATTCTATCAATTGAATTCAAAGTAGGGACATTATGGCTTAGTAAAAAACAAAACTTTTAGAGCAGAGGAACTAATAGGCCACTAAATCTGTCGTGGGGATTAAAAACTAAAATAATATTTTAGTTTTTTTTTTTTTTTTTTTTTTTTTTTTTTTTAATAATAATCTATTTTTAAAGGTCACGACCAAGCTAGAAACCAAATTGGTGTATGATACCCCCTTGTTTGTGGGACAAGGTACCCCCTCCACCAGTGATTTGACTATTAAATTCTACAAAAGTATACATACCATACCTCTCCGGTTTGAACTTATTATTTTTTATCGCACAAGTTGTGGGTTGGGGAAAGCCCGACCCAAACCACAAAATATGAGTGACAACTAAAGAACACCTACCCACTACCACCTTAGATAGGTATTCCCATCGCTTTAGTGAAGGAGAAATCCTACAAAAGGGGGGTGTCTCGGGTGATCATAGGGGGAAATGAGATGAAAGTGAGATGATGAGATATGAATTTGATAGATATACCCTATAGGCCGAGTTGCTAAGTGGAGGAAAGATTTAATGTCACCTCTTTGGAGTGGTTTAAGGATGCCAAGTCCTTGGGTACCTACAGAAAGTGCTCGTACACTTGAGATTACAAGAAAATCCAAGCGTATGAGCTCTATGTTGGGTGGAAAAGCAATTTAATATTTTTGTCCCTATTTGCAACAACCAATAAAAATATATTGGAAGAAATCCAATTACTTACTTTACAGAAATAACCATTAAAAACATCAAGTATTTATTGGGCAGTGAAGCACTAAACATGTAGACTAGTTCCCAATACTTTAGCAAGCTTTGATGGTGAATTAAACTGCAAAAATATATTTTTAAATTTTTAGAACATCCAAATGGCCGAAGCAAATATTTTCTACAACAACAACTTTTACTAGGAGATTATCCAAATTTTTTCCCAACCATAGCTAACATCAAGTATATTAACAATAACAACTTTCCAACTATTTCCAATGGTAAAAGTGAAGAAATTAATCTTGAAAAGAGATTTTGTAGTAATCCCTAATGCTGGATGTAACATAAGTTTGTAAAACAACATATATATGACAAATCAAAACACCGGTGGCTCAATAATGATTAGAAAAATAATTTATTTCACTTTGAACAAATTCAATATCTCGTAAAAATCAGTATTTCAATGCAATCAATTTATTTCTCCAACGCAAAAAAAGATTAGTACCTTATTGAAAATGGATTTGTGGGGTCTTATTTATAGGTTAGGAATTACTATAAATATCATTGGGGGTGTAATCCCTTTACTCCTTGAGATAGAAACCCTAACAATGTAAATTCTATGAGGGTGTAAACCCTTTTAATCCACCTAGAAACCTTGAAAAATAACTTATCCAACAAAAAATATGATAGAAAATAGATTTGGAGTTGTAAATCCTTATATACTCAGGATCTAGCCAATTAAAAACATGGAACAAGAAAGAAACCTAGCTTTCGAAATTATGAATATTTTCCTTACAATTCAGAAATATAGGAATAAAACCCTAGTTACCAAGCAATTTTATCACCAAAGAAGAAGAGCTGCTCCAAGAGTAGCACATCACTTCCTTCCATAAGACAAGATATAAACCATGTCACAATAGAGAGAGAGATAGATTTTCCCAAGTAGGGTGAACATTTGAGCCAAGTATCCTTCTCCACATGGGGCCATGATAAAAAATGAAATGGGTATCTCTATTATACAAACATTCTAAATATGTTTGCCCTGAGAATTAGGGTAAAGGAAACACCGAATGAAAGAGGTCAAAAACCCTTATCTTTCACCTTTAAAATATATTATTTAATTCATACTTTGCAAGAGAAACCTAGAAACATGGCTAACCTGCAGACGTGTTTGATACTTTGGCAAGTCATTGAGTTGGAGGAGAGAGTTAGACCTTGAATTAATAGTCTTTAACCAAAATAATTTATTCCATGTTATGGACTCTTCAAAGCGTTCAAGTTTTAATCATCATTTATGACTTGGCCCTAAGAGATGATGTCAAGCCCTCAAGGTGACGTTTTGTACTTTCAAGAAATGGTTGGCATGTAGGAAAGATCCTCTTGGGTGATCCTATAGGCCTCAAGGCATGTAATCATCATCAGTGTGGGCCCTTGGCATCCAGCACGTGAGTTCAACCCCCATGAATCCCCAAGCTGAGCTTGTTCTTCCGGAAGTAATCCCGCAACTAGGTCACCCGCAAATACAAATGGATACACCATCCAAGGATCTCAGGTCAAGTAAGCTCATGATGAGTAAATCAAATCAAGATCCATCTAAACAAGAATTTGTCAAACTACCTCAATGAAATAACAAATTCAAAGACCCTATGCAATTTTTTAAGTTTAGGTATGGGAGGGTTGACAAAACAACATATTGGGTTAAAATCATTTCTACAGGGTATTTCAGGTCATGTGGATGAGGTGTCTGGATGGGGGATTTTGGGCATGGGGTTCATGACATACAAGGGTTTGTTTCATTTATGGGTGCCTTTGTTTAGGGTGTGATGCACCTTCATTTCAATGTGGCTTGTTTTCCAAGCCCATTTATTGCTGCCATTTTAAGATGTTTCCGGGTTGAAACCAAGGTGGGGCTTCTAACTAAGCATGAAAAAAATTGCCCACCTTGACTGTATCCTGGTCACATTATGCTTCCCAAGTTGAAAACATGTAATGGGACTTCTATCTAAGCATTAAAAATAGTGCCTTACATGCTCCACCTTAGTTGGAATTTCTATTAGTTATTTTCATGGGTCCCATAGGAAGTTCTTATGAGGAGAAATTTCATTGTCATCGAAGTCCCTTGGAGAGAATCTTAGAAAGGTTCAATGATTGGTGTTTATCTTTTTTCCAACTACAAGCCTATGGGCCTTCAACCCCTTCTTCCCATAAGATGAAGAGGGACAACCCCTTCTTGGGTTAGCACACCCTAAAATACGAGAAAGGTGAAGAGATGAGAGGGATAAAGAGATGTGAAAAGTGACAAAATATAATTAGGGGAATGGCACAATGACTCATCAATAGGATCGATAGAAAACCTATCCTTAAGGGTGACCCACTTTCTAGGGTGAAATATCAACCACCAAACTAAAAATAGGAAAAGAGCATAATGTCCAAAGAAACATTACATAATAAAAAAGTAGTAATAGATACAACATAAACTTAAATGCCTCAAATATTGAAATGAGCCTCACCATAATATCGGCAATACCTCATGAACAAGACCAATGTCTGGAAGCGACTAATGTGGTGGATAACGTCATGATGAACCTAGATTTGTTGTGGTGAGGTGGGTTTTTTGTCTGTGCAAGTGGACACTTGGTCAGGTTGTTTCTTGGTACTTCATGTCTACAACCTAAGGTCCTTTATACATCATCTCCTCAGTGTTGGACAACTGAGAGAGGGAGAGTGAACTAAGTTGTTACCGTGCTTAAACAATTAGCTTCTTTTAAACTCTTTGTAGAAACCTTGAATGATGATCTCATTAATGCAGGGAAACAATGGCACACTCGGCATCAGTCACACATATATATGAGAACCGCAGGCGGTGTTTCAGGAAGCCCATGAGGGGTAAAAACCTCTCTTTTTCTTTTATATGATAAGTAATAGTTACATTCTTTACATTATCGCCCATATGAGCATAACTCATAATGAGGCTACAACACCTCTATTTTACCCAATTTGAGAGCACCAACTCTGTTTTCTCTAGCACCCACTAGGAAACCCATAACTCACGGTTTCTCTAGCACCAACCTAGAAGCACCAACTCCTGGTTGCTCTAACACCAACTAGAAGGAATCACCAACTCAGTGTTTCCAACACCAATGGATGGGAAACACCAACTTCCAATCATCTGACACCAACTGTATAGCAGAGAATGAGTTCTCCCTTGCACCTGCCTTGCCACCTAGTTTCTGGTACCGGATAGAGCTACAGCTCCACAATGTTCAAGGACCCACTTGAACCTATGGGGACAACAATCCTCCCTAGCACCTCCCAACCTCCTGAAAGATAAAATATTTTCTCTGAGGAGCTTTATTCTGATATGATGTTCAATGGCTTACGGACTCATCCTTTGTTCTGCTGCGACCCCTCATTGCTCGTTTGCCTCATTGCCTTTCTGCACATGACTTTGCGGCGTAATTTTATTACGGTTTTATGCTCGTGTGCCATGTCCATTCACTTTGCCGGTTCCTCTTCGTCATTTCTACTTAAGCTCGCCTCCTTGCACACACACTTCAATCCTTCACTTTTAGCGACCACAACAACTCAACAACAACAACGCTTCTCTTCTCTGTGTCGTGTATATATAGATTTCGTGCATCTTGTGCATGCAATACTCACCATTCCTCCGCATGCTCATACTGCATGTTCTCCTCCTCTCGAGTGCTCTGCGTGATCATCATCGCGACTCTTCAACTTCTCTGGTAGTTCAATATACGCGCGTTGACATCACTAGATGTTATGTTAAATTCCTGCGGCCTCTCTGTGGGTTAATACTCTTAGTCTTCTGTGACGTCGAACTCACCTTCTGTTTGATTCTGAGGTTTTCCACGCTCATCCATCGTCAATCCCTTCTAAGAATGTCAGTCTTCCTTCACTTGGAGAAGCTTGGAGACTCTTCATCTCTCTGGCGATCCCCACCGCAGAAGTCTCTTCGAATTCTCTAGTGGATGCCATCAATGGTTTCTTGTTGTTTTCTTCTGATGTTATGGAGTGAATCGGTAATACCGATCTCCTTCACGTTTGTCTGCACTGTTGGATGAACTTTTATTAATCTTGCCTTTAAAACGGGTTTGACGGCATTTCGGCATTTATTTGCCCAAGTGTCTTGACACTTTAAGTTGTGATCTCCGAAGCGTCTGGAGAACTTTTCTGTACTATCTCCTTCCCCAATATGATTATGGTCATAACCAGCGCCTGGCGGCTTTCATGAATTCCGCGTTTAGGTGGATCTCGCTGAGATGATACTGCATCTCGACTTTCAAGTCGTGATCTCGAACAAATGGGCTTATCGGGTGAATCCTTCCCTTCACCGTGACCATGGAGTTGTAACCCGCGGCCTTATGCATAAAAGGCACTTTCACCGTTGCATTTCTTGAAGATGCGGTCACGACATATGACTCTCAAGGTGGTCGATGCAGAAATGGCGTGGGATTCATGATCACGATCGACTTGATTGTCCAGTGCGATTGAATCGCGAATTTTACATATCGCCAAAATCGTCCATTCTTGTTGCATTGTTTACTTGACACTCCATGTTGCGATCCCGAAACTCCAACCTGAATTTTATGGAATCAGCGGTCCGGATCAAAACGATCGACAGCTTCGGATACATCGTGATTTCGCATATATCGAAATCGGGGATTCTGTGAAGTGAATGTTCTTTGACAACTTCAACACTGCGATCCTGAAACTCCGACATGGTGGAATCGCGGTCCAGATTTGATCTTGATTCAGCAACTGCAATTTAAGTCGTGATTTTCCATATGTAAATTGATTCTGTTGCATTAACAACTTTGACATCTCCAACCGCGATCACCGAAACTTCCGACATGGTGTAAGAATACATTTGGCGTCATGTGTTAAATAACGCCGCGTGTCACCACGATTGGTGACTTACGTAATACTTGGCATGTTGGTCGTCACGACACTTGTCATTACTGGTTGTACTTACGTGTTCGTGGCGTGGTTTCCAGCGTCGGGTTAGGATCGGCGGTCGGTGTGATCTTGATTTGATGATGGCTCGGATTATGCGATTTTTGCATACTCGCCAAATCGAGAGACTACCGATGAATGATATTACTTGTCATCTCAACCTCTCGATCCGAAACTCGGGAGTCGAATCAACGCTCCACATAACCCTAAGATAGGCGGTCCTCGCGCACTGATTTTGTGAGCCTCTACTCCTTGCACTTTTAAAGATCGTCCAAGTTCTCCTCGGTCGATGATGTGTCAGTCGTCGGTCAACGGATCGGACCGGCCTTTCGAATCTAGCATACGAAGATCTATCCTCCTCACCGGTATCTTTCTTGTCTTTATTGAATCTGGTAATCCCTCTTGTCTTTATTCAAATCTGACGACCCTCATGCTGTCGGGAATTTTGGATGGGATCCAACGATCATAAATGCTTCTCAGGCCTTCGATCATTTTGTCAATGTTGCGTTGCCTTCGATCATTCGATCTTCCTGGACTTATCTTCTCTTTCCCTGTTGATCATCACTGTTGTACTCAAGCCATCATCACTGTTGTACTTGCCAGCATTACCTTGGATCATTCGATCTTCGTGGACTTATCTTCTATTTGCCTGTTGATCATCAGTGTTGTACTCAAGCCATCATTACTGCTGTACTTGCCATCAATGACAAGCTTACGTTGCCTGTAAAACATACCAAACATCCTTTGCACTATCTCTTCTGATCTTATCGAGGTTGCTCTGCAGCTTCTTCCCAAAATAATTCTGGTGCCCGTCTGTTACATTCTTCCTGTATTCATACCATCTTCATTGCTGTACTTTCCATCAATGACAAGCATGTGCTACCTGTTAAACATTTTCAACACTCAGTTATCCCTAGGTGTTGGGGATAACATATGGATCCTACTTGGGGACATGTACTCATCGTAGAGTTCATGAGAACCACAACATCTCTTGGTGGACATGTTCCTACACTGAAACATAGAACTATACAAATCTAGGGTGGTTCTATCACCCTTCATCCATATACATCAAAACCAAAAATGAAAACAAATCTAAAAAAAGAAAATTAACATTTTTCAGAAATTTATAAACTAAACATGAGATCAATATTCAAGTAGAGAAAAATCAAATATGAAATGCAACTAAACTATTATGAGAAATCAAGATGCAGTTGCACGAAATCAAATGACCTACCTACTTACCTGGGGCCCTGAATATCAGGTGATAGGTGACGTCAGGTGAAGTCATACAACCAGTGCTTAATCATCACTTCATCAAGATATCTTCCCCCGTGCTTAATCATGTGAAACAAAAAAGATAAGTCCAACACATAATAATCATAAGTATAAATAGATATATAATCAATCATGAAATAAAACTCATGGATATTGGTGGGAAGGAGGAAATATTGCTAAAAAGAGTAGCCACAATTCTGATAATCTCGGAAATCATGCCAGAAAGGATAGCCACAATCTCAATCATTCCATATCTAAAGAGGGCTATCATATGTAGATGATGGATCATCTTCATCTTTGTTAGTATGATCATTGCTTCCTCAAGAATGAGAATATATGAGAGATCCCAATAAGACCTCATGATTTCCATGAGAAAAAGGAATCAGGTAAGGGACAAGATCAGGTCTACAGAAAGAAAAATGTTGCCTCTTCATCTGCGAATCCTCGTAAAAATCCCCTATATGAAAATACTTTCACTTTGTAGAGTGAGCCTTTGATTCCTATGATATGGACATGTCTTGGTGTTCATATAAATTTGCGGATGAATGTGGCTGAAAATCCCCATAGAACAAGTCTGCATCCCTAAAAGGATATGTATCACAATTCCCAAGGGGTGATTGAAAACCACCTTGAAAATGTTGCAACAGGTGATCCTCGAACGGATGGGACAAATCTGTAGCCATATCATCATCAGGATGGAAAACATATGAATCATATACGCATGAAGACCAATCATGTGATGACAAATCAAACCATTTTTCTCGGGAGAAACCCTCAATGTCGTAAATGGGGTCCCTATCAAAAGTGAAACAAATAAAATCCCATCTGCATCTCCCGGTCTGTATGAAAGCGTCTATATGATCATCAACCATATCCAAGGTTTATTTCATAAGACCATTAGTATGACTGAAAATGATCATCTCTCCAGGTGCAGGAAGAACAGAGGCAATACTAGTTGCTTCTTCAACTTCATCTTCAAAGTCTTCATAATTAATACTAATTGCTTCTTCAACTTCATGTACAAGAGGAGAGAAGGGCTGGACAACCTTTCCACAATCAAGCGAGAGAAAAAGTAATGATTCCTTACAAGGTTTCTCAACATGTTGGATCTCATTAGAATTCCTTTTTCTCTTCATGGACATGCCCCTCCATCGCCTCTTCATCACAAGAGGCTTGATTCTTAATACATAGAACTTTATTTACTTTTCTCCAAGAGGATCTGTTGTATCCAAGGGCTCCTCTAACACTTCTTCACATCCAAAGTCATGGAATAGCATAACATCAATATCCCTAAAAGGGTCACAACTCATCATGTTCTCGTCTTTATGTTCAGGAGGAGTAGAGGCCTCAATGTCTTCATCAAGTGGAAGGGTAGATATAAGTACTTCGTCATCATCAAATGTCTTGTCCAGATCTTCAACATGAGAAATTTCATCGAGATCTTCTTGGTAACTTTATTCATATATATGTCCTTCAATCATTTATTCATCTTCAAGGGCTAGTTCTTCGACATATTTTTGAAATAACTCTTTTATATGATTCATCAATTCCTCAACAACTTTATTATAATACTTTTCCATTTCCATTAGTAAAATTTCCCTTCTCAATGCACGACAAGTTTTGGACGAGGGTTCATCCCATGGTGCCATATTTCCATTCACTGAAAAGACACCTAAATGGAGTCACCAAATGAGCTCAAGGCTCATCAAAGGATGAAAGGGGAAAAAGGGATAAGTGGGTTCTTGGGACGGTGGAGGCGCCATATAAGCTTCAAGAATATCTCATTAAGGGTGGAAGGGGAACTTCCTTTAAGTGAAGTTTCCAGTAAATCTATGGAAAGGATTTGGGATAGCTTTCCAAAGTGTCGTTAGGGCTCAAAAGAGGATTCAAAATCCTTCCCGACAACGACACCAAAATGTTATCACACAAGTTGTAGGTTGGGAAAATCCCGACCCAAACCACAATATGGAGACAACTAAGAGAACACCTACCCATTGTCACCTTAGATATGTATTCCCATCACTTTAGAGGTGAAGTGATCACCTAAAGGATGGAATCCTGGGTGACCCTAGGGGAAATGAGATGGAAAGTGAGATGACGAGATGAATTCCCCTATAGTTCAAGCTTCTAAGTGGAGGAATGATTTGATGTCACATCGTAGGAGTGGTTTAAGGTTTCCAAGTCCTTGGGTACCTGCTGAAAGTGTTTGTACCTTCCTGAGACACGATAAAATCCAATTGCACATGCTATATGTTAGGTGGAAAAGAAATTGGAAATAAAATCAATTACTTATTTGCAGAAATAACCATTAAAAGCATCAAGTATTTATTGGGAAATGAAGCACTAAACATGCAGACTAATTCCCAATACTTTAGCAAAAGCTTTGATGGTGAATTAGGGATGCAAAAAAAATGTTTTTAGAGATTTTTCAGATCATCCAAATGGTTGTAGAATTTTTTTTCTAGGGAAACAAATTTTACCCCAAGGAATTAGCCAAATTTTTTCCCAACAATAGCCAACATCAAGTAGATTAACAATAACAACATTCCAACTATTTCTAACGGTAAAAGAGTGAGAAATTAATCTTAAAAAAGAGACTTTACAACAACCTTAATGGATATAGAATAATATTTTAACAAAAAATATATATCATTTACCAATCAAAACACCCTAATGGCTCAAGCAAGTGATTAAGGAAAATAATTGATTCCACTTTGAACAAATCTATTATTTCGTAAAATCACGTATTTCAATGCAAGCAATTTATTTCTCCAATGCAATAAAAGATTAGTGCCTTTCCAAATGGGTTTTGGAGTCTTCTTAAATTATTTTAGGTGACCCAGGTGGATATCAATGACCACCCACCTATTCCAACTGGCTCAAAACAATCTTCTGGCAATTTACTATTTTTAGCAGTTTTTCAGTTCCTAAACTTCTGGGGCCATTTTGAGGGCGTAAACAAATTTTTTTCACGATCAGGAACCTCAAAGATAATCAAAGGCTTTAATTGATCCCCCAAAATGAATATCCTCATCGATACCTATCTAACCAGATATCCTTCTTCCCAAATGGAGATCGTATGCCAAATTTATGCCCCCAGGAAGTTGATACACCAAACTACCCAAAACGGGGTCCACAAAACTGTTGGCTTTTCATCTTCCAAGGTTAGGGTTTTGTATTTTCTTTATGTTAAAAAGGCCTTTGGAGCCTCATATTAATAATCATCTTCTTTTGAATGTGAGCATCCGTCACATCTCTTCTCATAGATAAGCTGCCACCATTCTAGCAAGTCTTTCACTTTATGTTTCTACAGTTTTGTACATTTCGCTCATTAATAGAAATTGTGCATTACTGTATCTTTGTGTTTATGGTTATATCTTTGATAAATATATGTTATATTATTGGATATTTGATATATCTATGTACATTTCTTTATTATATCTCCACTTTCATTTTGTACCGGAAATAATTTGGATCAGTGGTATCAGAGCAGGCTGCTCTTGATAATTTTTCAATGCATGTCCCCGATGAGGTCCGAGTATAGAAAGTTGGGTATCAAGCGTGTATCTCTTGAGGAAAATCACTCTCAAATGCCCAAGAAACCCTCAATGGTAGAAGAAAAGAAAAACAATGGAGAAAAAGATTCTATTAATCTGTTGCTTGAGCAAGCTCTCACGCGACAGAGGAACGAAATGATGAAGAATTTTTCCCACATCCTTCAACACCTACCAATAACAACATGAACGTCTTCATAAAGTGGCCATTTTGGAGGCATCTCTCCTTTCAAGGTACATGTTAATTTTGATATTCCCGTATTTGAATGTCAGATAGATGCAAATCCCCTAGAAAAATGGTTAAATCTGCTAGAAGGTTATTTCTCTGTTCACAATCTTTCCTATAGGGAAAAGATCACCTTCACACTCCTTAAGGCTCTCCCCGGTGTCAAAAATTGGCGGGAAACTTACTAGGAGAAAAGTTCCACATAGGAGTCTAGAATATATGGGGTCGAGGCCACTTTGAATTTTTTTTTGGATGCGGTCAAGGAACAATATTACCATGTTGGTAACTATGACGACCAATACATGAGATGGACCATGCCACGTCAAGAGAGGGGCCAAGAAGTGCCAGAGTTCACCAATACCTTCCATACCTTTTGCACCAAGCTGGGTATCAAATATTTTGAGTGGCATTTGGCTCTAAAATATCGTGGGGCTCTACATAGGTACATCCAAACTAAAATGGAGTTTCTGTGCATCTCATCGTTGGGATATTCCTATAGATATGTTGTCAAAATTGAGCATAAATTTAGGCACCATAACAAATGGGAGTTTGGGTCTGCAAATCTGCAACAAGTAAAGTATGATAAAGACAACCTTAACAAACATCCTCCTGAAAACCAGTCTAAGCCACAGTAAAAGAAGGGTCACAAAAATACAAAGAAGGACATTGGAAAGTGGTGTGATTTACAAAAAATCCCCTGGAACAACATGAATGAATGTCCCTCAAAATAGTCATTGGTGGCCGAGATCAAAGAAAAATATCCGAACCCAGATTCAGAATCTGATTCAGAAAATAATGGGAGAAGATATATCATTGACGTAGACCTCACTGCTACTGTCGTGACCACAACAATTCAACCAGAAGAACCTGCAGATCCTGAAGAGGGGGATCATATTTTTCATTCAAATATGTGGGTGAATGGGACCCCGTTGCATTTCATTGTTGATAGCAGAAGCCAGAAAAAATTCATCTCAGCAGAGGTCGTCAAACAATTGGGATTGTCGACAACACCACACCTGCAACTATACAACATCAGGTGGCTTCACCAGGGACGAGATCTCTGTGTCAGTTAGTAGTGTAAATTTTCATATGACATCCCTTCAAGGATGAGGTATTATGTCATGTTTCCCTGCTGAATGTTTGTGATGGTCTTTTGGGCTAGCCATATATGTGTAAGCGCCATGTTATTTATGAATCTCGACCTCGTAGTGTCATTGTTACTATGGTGGGGCATCTCTATAGGATACCAGAGGTAGTTCCAACTACTGTCCCACCTAAACAGTGTCACAAGGTAGTATCTCATACTACAAAATTCGGCTTCTTCACAATATGTTCAAAAGGTGAACCGAAGGACACTGCAACCAGTGCAGCCTCAGTCACGACCCTCAGTCCATCACCTTCCTATCGGTAGAAGCATGTCAAAGATTGAAGCAAAAGCATAAAGATTCCTTACACACACAATCATCTCATGTAGCTAGACAAGTTACAAGGTCCAACCCTTCCAACGTCAAGTTCTCAACAACCTTCCTGTGAAGCAACACAACTTCTCGACCAAGACAACTCACAAAGGGTTGAGATTCAACAAAGCGCTACTCCATCTCCCTAGAAATCATTGCAATGGAATAAAATTGCTTCCTAAAATTTGGAGGATTTATATATGTTTATATTGGTGGCCAACCACCTATTCTAGCTGCTTCAAAGCAGGTCTTACGGCAATTTACTATTTTTAGGTTACCGGTTCCTAAACTTTCGGGGCCATTTTGAGGGCCTAAACAAAGTTTTTCATGATCAGGAACTTAGTTGATAGTATAAGGCTCTTGGTAGTCCCCATAAATGAATATCCTCGTCAATAGCTTTATAATGAGCTATCATGCGCCCAAACAAATATCATATGCCAAAGTTACGCTCTTAGGAAGTTGATACACCAAACTACTAAAAACGGGGTCCCTGGAAATTGTTGGATTTTCATATTCGAGGTTAGGGTTTTGCATTTTATTTATCATTAAAAATGACTTTGGAGCCTCATTTTAATAATCATCTTCTAACAGCAAATGTGGTAGTCTCACATCTTTTCTTAGAGATAAGCTGCCACCTTTCTGGCGAGTCTTTCACTCTATGTTTCTATAGTTTTGTAGATTTCACTCATTAAAAGAAATTGTGTATTACCATCTCTGTGTTTATGGATTTATCTCCGATATACCTCTGTTATATTATTTTTGTTATATTATTGGATATCTGATATATATCTATGCATTTATTTATTATATCTCGCTCTCATTTAGTGAAAAAATAATCTGGATCATTAGAAGTACTAAATCTCAAGTGGTGTAAGCCCTTTTAGTCCCTAGATAAAACAAACAAGGAAGGTAAAGTATAGGAGGGTGTAAACCCTTTTTAATTCTCAAAGAAACCTTTTCAATATCCTTTTCAAAAAACAATAATTATAGGAAATGGGTGGAGGTTGTAAGTCCTTATACTCCTCCAAGGATCTACTTAATAAAAGAAACATGGAACAAGAAATAAACCTAACAAATTGTATATTTTCCTTACCAATTTCAAGAAATGCCAAGACAAAAACCCTAGTTTGTAAAACAGTTTTTCATAACCAAAGAAGAGCCTCCAAGGTAGCACACCACTTCCTTCCATGAGACAAGAGATAAACCATATCCTGGCTCTGAGAGAGAATGAACTTTCCCAAGTGGTGAACATTTCAGCTAAGTATCCTTCTCCACATGGGAGGGATATGATAAAAATTAAACAAAGTTGATATTTATTTATACAAAAGGTTCTAAGATATGTTTGTCCACAAAAATTGAAATTAAAACTACAATATAAGGGGTCAACAACCCTTATCTCCCCTTTACAAAATAATGCTATTTAATTCATACTTTGCATAGGAGAAATCCTAGAAACTTGTAGATTGTCACTTGTAATTTTTGGGCAACATTTGGCACTTTTGGTCAAATCGTGGATTGAATTGGAGGAGGGAGAAATAGGCCTTCAAAGGCCAATTGTCTTCAAACAAATAATTTATTCATTATCCATTGGTCTCTTCCTTCAAAACATGTCAAGTGTCCATCGTCACCACCAAACCCTAGCCCAGGGTGATGTCAAACCCTCAAAGGTGACATTTTGGCCCTTTCATTATTCATTTGTATGTAGGGGTTGAAATATCCTCCATGGTGTCCCTCTAGGCCTCAAAGTCTTTAATCATCATCAGGTGTGGGCCCTTGGAATCCATCTGTGGGATTGAAGCCCCCATGGAAGCCCAAGCTAGGCTTGTTATTCCAAAGCTGCCACCAACTAGGTCCTACAAATACAAATGGATACTCCACATAAGGATATCAAGTCAAATGCATTATGATGAGTAAATCAAATAAATAAAATATCCATCTAAGCAAGCACGTTCAACTGCCTCATCCAAAACAAACAAATCTTTAAAGACCCTATGCAATTTTCAAGTTTAGGTATGGGAGGGTTGACAAAATGACCCTATTAGGTGAATTGTTCCTCAGTTTAGGGGTGTTTCCTGAGGAGGCCTCCTTCTAAGTCACATGGATGAGGTTTCATGGATGGGGGATTTTTAGGCATGGGGTTCATGACATACAATTTGTTTTAGTGTCTCATCTATAGGTGCCTTCGTAGAGAATTGTGTTGCACCTTCATTTCAATGCAACCTTTTTCCAATCCCATTTATTTCCTTTTATTCTTTTAAGATGTTTCTAGGCTACAGAGAAAGGTGGAAGGTTCCTACAAAGCATGAAACATTGTATACCCAAATTAGAAGCTCTACCACAGTCACATTATGCTTCCTCAAGTTGAAAACATGTGTGGGGCTTCTACTAACATTAAAAACAATGCCACACATGCTCCTTCTTTGTTGGAATTTTGTATTTTAGTTGCTTTTCATGGGTCCCATAAGGTTTTATGAGAGAGACATTTCATTGTCCTTTGGATCCCTTGAGAGAATATCTAGAGGTTAATGATTGGATTTTTATCTTTTTCAGGCTACAACCCTTTGGGACTTCATCCCCTTCTTCCCTTAAAATGAGGTACAATCCCTTATTAGATTGATTACACTCGAAAGTCCCAAAAGATGAGGAGACGAGGGATGAAGTGTGGAAAGTGTGATATGTTGGGAATGGAACAATGAATCATCAAGAGGACCTCCAGTAGCAAACTATTCTAAAGGGTGACCACTTACTAGGGATCAATGTCAACCACCAAAGAAAAGCAGGGAAAATCACACAATGTCAAAGAAAATGTTACATAATCAAAATCGATGTCGATGCAACATACTCAAAATACCTCAAATATTGAAATGGAACTCACCATAATGCAGCATTGCCTCATGGAATAATACCGAATGTCTTCCGTAACCTATTTGATGTGGTGGATACTGTCGTGAGGAACCTAGAGTTTTGGTGGCGAGGTGGGTCTTTGTCTATGCTAGTGGACATTGTTGTTAAGGATTTCTATCGGTACTCCATGTTTTGCAACCTGAGCTCCTTGGTACATCATCTCCTTAGTTATTCCTAGGAGTTTGGGATAACATCTAGCTCCCTAGTTGGAATATGTATTCATCATAGAGTGCATGAGAACTCCCACAACATCTCACAATTGGACAATGTGCCTACTGCTTTAGAAACGTAAAAGCTGTAAAATCTAAATTGGTTCCTATCCTCCTTGTCCATATACATAAAAATGAAAACTAATCTAGATTTTTTTTTTATCATTTCTCAAAACTTTCTTAACTAAATATGAGATCAATATGCAAATGAGAGAAAATGAAATTAAATGAAGCTAAACTACGAGGCAATCAGATTAAGATGCACAAAATAAGATGACCACCTACTTACACGGGGGCCATGTGTGGGACACGAGATCATCAATGATGGGTGATGTCAGGGGTGAGAGTCCATACAACCGATTACAACAAAATGTCCATCCACTTCATCAAGATATCTACAATGGCAATCATGTGAAACAAAGTATAAGTCCAACACATAATAATCATGAGCATAAATAGATATATAATCAATCATGAAATAAAACTCATGGAGATATTTGGGAGGGAGGAAATCTTAAGGGAAAAGAGTAGACGCAATTTTGATAATCCCAAAAATCATGCTAGAAAGGATAGCCACAAGATCGATCAATCCATCTGAAGAGGGATAACATGTATAGATGATGGATCATCTTCATCTTCATTAGTATGATCACTTCTTCGAAGAAGGCTGAGAATATATGAGAGATCCCAAAGAAGACCTCATGATTTCCATGAAAATAGAAGATGAGGTAAGGGACATGCTCAAGTCTATAGAAAAGAAAAATGCGTTGCCTCTTCATCTGTGAATCATTGTAAAAATCCCCAATATGAAAATATTTCCACTTTGTAGAGTGAGCCTTTGATTCCTCCAAGATAGCCATGTCCCAGTGTTCATCTAAAGTTGAGGATGAAGGTGGATGAAAATCCTCATACAACAAGTTTGCATCCTTAAAACATTTGTGACGAGTCATCCTCGAATGGATGGTATAAACATCGTAAAGATGCCAAACATATGAATCATATGCATGAAGGCCAATCTTCTGATGAAAACTCAAACCCTTTTTCTTGAGAGCTACCCTCAATGTAGTAAATGGGGTCCCTATCAAAAGTGAAACGAGCAATATCCCATCTGTGTCTCCCATTCTGTATGAAAGTTCCTATATTCTCATCAACCATATCCAAAGTTTATTTCATAAGATCATTAGCATGACTAGAAATGACCATCTCTTAGTGAGAAGAACATGGGTTGGAAGCTGACTATTTGGATCTTCAAAGTCTTAATCATTGAGAATAGTTTAGCTAGCTCAACCTCGTAATGCAGGAGGAGAGCAGGGTTGGAAAACCTCTCCTTCATCAAGTAGGAGAAAAAGTAATGATGCCTCACAAGGTTTCTCAACATGTTGCACCTCATTAGAATTAATTTTTCTCTTCATGGACATGCTCCTCCATCACCTCTTCATCACAAGAGGCTTGATTCTTAATACATAACAATTTGTTTGATTTTATCCAAGAGGGCATGTTGTATCCAAGGCCTCCTCTAACACTTCTTTACTTGAAAATTCATGGAATATAGTAGCATCAAGATCTTTGAAAGGGTCACAACCCATCATGTTCTCTTCTCTTGATGTTTGGAGGCTTGACACGGATGTCTTCATTAAGTGGAAGGGAAGATATAAGTAATTCATATTCATCAAATATCTTGTCTGGATCTTCAACATGAGAAAATTCATCAGAATATTCTTGGTAAATTTATTCCTTATATCTATCCTTCAAGCATTTCTTCATCTTCAAGGACTAGTTCTTTGATAGTTTTTTCAAATAACTCTTTTACATGATTCATCAGTTCCTCAACAAATTTATTATCATCCTTTTCCATTTCCATTTTAGCAAAATCCCCCTTCTCGATGCATGGTTTGGATGAGGGTTCATCCCATAGTTCCATATTTCCATTGACTGAAAAAGACACACGAATGGAGTCACCAGGTAGAGATCAAAAGGAGTTCATCAAAAGGATGAAAGAAGGGGAAAAAAGGGGAAAAATGGGTTCTTAGGAATGTGGAGTCACTAGATAAGCTTCAGCATGAGCTCACCAAGGGTGGAAAAGGGAGATGTCCCAGCCTAGGAGTGGAGTTGCTAGGAAATCTAGGGAAAGGCTTTGGGATAGCTTGCCAAAGTGTGGTTAAGGTTCAGAAGAGGATTCAAAATTGTCCTCGACAGCAGCCTTAAATTTTTATCATACAAGTTGTAGGTTGGGAAAAACCCAGCCCAGAGCACAATGGAGACAACTAAGAGACACTAATAACTGTCACCTTGGATAGGTATTCCCATCACTTCACCTCTAAAGTGATGCATTTCAAGGGGGGAATCCCAGGTGAACCTATAGGAAATGAGACAAAAAGTTAGGTGATGAGATGAATTCCCCTATATGTTGAGTTTCTAAGTGGAGGAAGTCTTTGATGGCATGTCTCGAAAGTGTTTTAAGGTTTCCAAGTCCTTGGGAATTTTAGTTGGGGTACATGCCTTCTGAGACACAAGAGAAAAGCCAAGTATGCATGCAATATGTTAGTGGACAAAACAAGCAAGTTAATATTGAAGTCCCTATTTGAAACATTCAACAAAATATATATCAACAAAGTAAATTCCTACTATAGAAATAACAATCAAAGCATAAAGTATTTATTGAATGAAGCTCTAAACATGCAGTTAATTCCTAATACTTTAGCACAAGCTTTGATAATGAATTATGGCTGAAAAAAGATGTTTTCAAATATTTTCCAGAGAATCAAATATGTAAGCTGTAACCAAGGGTTTTCTATAGTGGTAACTTTTTTCCCCAAGGAAATAGCAAAAATTGCCCAATAGCCAACATCAAGTAGATTTTTTTTGTTTGTTTGCTGGTTTGTCTGTGACCTGCAGGACAGCACGTAGGTGAGAAACTATATGACTTAGGAGAATCTAGAAGCGTCAAAATCACCCAAAGGTCCTTTTTAGACTAATCCACACCAACCCTTAACATGGTTGTATTTTTTGTCCCATAAAGAGTTTGAATGGGTGACTTAACATCACAAGTGCCTTAACAACACACTCCAACACACTCTGTCACCGACTATCCTACACCTTGGGGACTTAAAATTTGAAGGACATGGGGTGGGATTTGATCCTTATGTGTACATGGGTCATGATACCATTTAATATAGTATCTACAGGGTGAAACCACACATTCGACCACCACCCAAAGGAGTGCCCCAGCAAAGCTCTAAGAAAATCCCTCATAGAATTGAACCTTGCCCAATGCTGAAAAACTCCAAGCTTTCCACCATTGGATCCAACCTTGGGATTTCAAAAATTTGAGGACATGGGGGTGGGATTTACATGGGGGTGGGATTTGATCCACTTATGTGTGCATGGGTCATGATACCATTTAATATAGTATCTCTGGGTGAAACCACACATTCGACCACTACCTCAAGGTGCCCCCATGGCTCCAAGTAAATCCCTCATGGGAATTGAACCTTGCCCAATGCTGAAAAACTCCTCGCTTTCCACCATTGGATCCAACCCCTTTGGGATTTCAAAATTTGAAGGACATGGGGGTGGGATTTGATCCACTTATGTGTGCATGGGTCATGATACCATTTAATATAATATCTTTGGGTGAAACCACACATTCGACCACTACCTCAAGGTGCCCCAATGGCTCTAGGTAAATCCCTCAAGGGAATTGAACCTTTACCAACGCTGAAAAACTCCTCGCTTTCCACCATTATATCCAACCCATTTGGGCAACATCAAGTAGATTAACAATAACAACTTTACAACAATTTCCAACGGTAAAAGGGTGAGAAATTAAGCTTGAAAAAGAGAGTTTGTAACAACCCTAATGGCTATAGCATAAGTCTGTAACAACAGTAAGATATCCTTGACCAATCAAAAACCCTAGTGGCTCAAGCAAGCGATTAAGGAAAATAATTGATTCCACTTTGAAGAAATTCAATATCTCGTAAAATCACGTATTTCAATGCAAGCAATTTATTTATCCAATGCAATAAAATATTAATGCCTTGTCAAATGGGTTGTGGAGTCTTCTTGTATTACATTAGGAGTACTAAATCTCAAGGGGTGTAATCCCCTTTACTCCCTTGAGATATCAACCCTAACAAGGTAAAGTCTAGGAGGGTTCAAACCCTTTTACTCCTCCTAGCAACATTTTCAATAGCCTTTTCAACAAACAATAATGATAAAAGTGGGCGAAGGTTGTAAATCCTTATACTCCTCCAAGGATCTAGCCAATAACAAGCATGGAATAAGAAAGAAACCTAACAAAGTGCATATTTTCCTTACCAATTCCAATAAATTCCAAGAAAAAACCCTAGTTACCAAGCAATTTTCATCACCAAAGAAAAGAGAAAGAGCCTCCAAGAGTAGTGCACCACTTCCTTCCATAAGAAAAGAGATAAACCATATCACAATAGAGAGAGAGAATGAATTTTCCCAAGTAGGGAAAAAATTTCATCCAAGTATCCTTCTCCACATGGGAGAGCTATGACAAAAATGAAATAGAGTTGATCTCTATTTATACAAAAATTTCTAAGATATGTTTGTCCACAAAACTTAGGGTAAAACAAAATATAAGGGGTCAAGAACCCTTGTCTTTCCTCTTTACAAAAATAATATTATTTAATTCATACTTTGCACATAAGAGAAACCCTAGAAACATGACGTCACCCTTATTTTGGGAAACGTTTGGCACTTTTGGTCAAGTTGTTGAGTTGGAGGAGGGATTTCTAGGCCTCCAAAGGATAATAGTCTTCAACCAAATAATTTCTTCCACAATCCATGGGCCTCTTCCTTCAAAACATGCAAAATTTCCATCATCACGACCAAACCCTATCCCTAGGGTGACGTCAAGCCCTCAAAAGGTCATGTTTTGGTCCTTTCAAGAAAGTCAATTGGCATGTAGGGGTTGATAAAGATCCTACAAGGTGTCCTTTAGGCCTCCAAAGGCATGTCATCATCATCCGTAGTGTGGGACCTTGGCATCCAACCTGTGGGCTTCAATCCCCCATGGAAGCCCAAGCCAGGTTTGTTCTTCCAAAACTGTCCACCAACTAGGTCCTGCAAAGACAAATGCATATGCCCTCCAAGTATATCAAGTAAAATGCATCATCATGAGTAAATCAAATCAATAAAAGATCCATCTAAGTAATCACATCCAAACTGCCTAATCAAAATAAACAAATGCTCAAAGACCCTACGCAATTTTCCAAGTTTAGGTATGGGAGGGTTGACAAAACGACCTATTGGGTGAATCATTCCTTAAGTTTAGGGGTGTTTCCCAAGGGTACCTCCTTCTAAGTCATGTGAATTAGGTGTCATGGATGGGGGGGGGACTTTTTGGCATGGGGTTCATGACATACAAGGGGGTTTTGTTTCTCATCTATGGGTTCCTTTGTAGAGGATGTGTTTCACCTTCATTTTCAATGCAACCTTTTTCCAAGCCCATTTATTTCCTTTTATTCTTTTAAGATGTTTCTAGGTTGAAGCTAAGGTGGGGTTTCTACCTCATCACGAAAAATTGTGCCCATCTTGACTCTACCCTGGTCACATTATTGTTACAAGAGAATCCCCCTGTGGACAAGTGGATTTCCTCTTGGATACTAGACCCCTATGACCAAGACAGAAAAGTTCTATTGTGGACACTGACATTCCTTTCCATGAAGATAAACTATTTAAAGAATAAGAAGGAAGAAGGGTAAATACCTTTTACTGACGTTTGTCCTTGCTCAATCCAGGCTGATCTTGATCTCCAAGTTCTTTAGAAGGTCCTGCAATACAATGAGCAACAACAATGAAACATACTTCCTACTCTACCATGATTAGCTTCATAATGGATCTATAAAAGAAAAAATTCCATGAAACGTACACAAACTTGAAAGGAAACAGGCCAAGCATATATTTATATTAATGAAAACAAATTGAAATGCTTATAGCCA
>SNQJ01S0124562.1:0-15263 GCA_010110895.2 Picea sitchensis | reverse complement strand
ATGATAATTGTTTGAATGTATATAAGAGATATGCTTCTCAAAAGAAACTAGAAAATCTAATAAACCTTAAATATCTCACTTATGTAGTTTTTAATTTAGTTGTCATCTTCTAGGTGTTGATGTTTTGGTAGCAGCGAGAGGTATTCCCTCATGGACAACCTTTATTAGAGGAGAAGAAAATTCCAGAAGTCAAAGGAATACCATTGAATAGTTGAAGAACACCATGGGAGAGAAGTCGGCTCACAAGAAAAGAATAAAGTGGAAATATAATTTCCAGGAAGAGAATTCGGCCCATAGGAAAAAGATAAAGTGAAAATAAAAATCCAAGAAGAGAATTCAGCCCCAACTAAGTGACTTTAAGACTATAAATAAGGTGGTTCCTTGCTCATTTGTTCACTCACACACATAGCTATCTCACACAAGAATAAGGCGCAATTCTAAGGCAAGGAGAAGGCACAACTATTCCAACAACTGGGGTTTCTTGGTATTTCTTGGTGGTATCTCTTGTCCGCGATCTCTAGGAAAGGTGCACTAGCTTTGTGTGGTGTTGCACTTGCAGTTGTCTGACCCTTCTAGGGTTTGACAAGGAGAAAGACATAAGTTCTTGTATCGGGGTTTCTTCATTATCAGTTTTTCTCTTGTGAAGAAGAGCTTGTTCATGGTTGGATTGTATTATAAAAAATAATCTATGTAAGAAAGGTTGGTTGGTTTTTCCCCCTAGTTTGGGGTTTTCTCTGGATAAATATTTGTGTCTTCTTGTGCTTGTTTTATGCTACTTTTATTTTCAGTATATGGTTTTTAACTGTAAAAGAATATCTAAATACTTTGGTAAATCTATTGCTCTAAAATTTAAGAAAATATAATATGGTATCAAATCTAGTTACCTTCAAAACAATTTAACCATTGGAAGGAAGATCGTACTTTGGGATTTTCCATTACACAATTTTTTATTATTATCAAGATCGTTGAGCACTTATTCCAAATTTGTTGGGGCTAATTCCACTTCAGAGAAAATCGCCTAACCCTAGCGCCAATCTTGAAACCCTAACATTGACTTTTCAAGGAGGTTGAAATTTTGATATTTTTCAGGCTTAGGGTTTCTACCAACGGAAATGATTACCAATATGAGAGTTGAAGATAGGATGGATGGAGAAAACAAATTCAGATCGTGGAGGCATAGGATACTATTCATTCTAGAATAGAATGAGGTCTTTGATAATGTCAAGCAAGTTCTCCTAGAACCAGAAGAAGAAGATGCCAAGGAAAAGTACAAGAAGAATGAGATCAAGGCCAACAAGATCTTGATAGATTCAATCAAGGACCACTTGATTCCTAATGTATCATAATTGAAGACATCAAAGGAGATGTTTGGTGCCTTATCAATATTGTATGAAAGAAAGAACACAAGCATGAATCTAACTCTAAGGCATCAACTCATAAATGTGATAATGAACAAATTAGATACATTTTCCACCTACTTCATGAAAAATTCATAGATCAAGGACCAACTAGCAACTATTGGAGATTTAGTGGATGATGCAGAGCTTGTGACTACAACTCTTAATTTCTTTCCTTCTTCTTGGGATGCATTTGTTAAGGGAATCTGTGCAAGAAGTAAATTTCCCAAATTTGACAAGTTATGGACATACTGTACCCAAGAAGAATTAAGATTGTCGTAGAAGACCAATAATGAAGAGAACCAAGCTCTTGTTGCTCATGTGAAGAAAAGGAAAGAAAGAAGAAACATCAGTCCAAAGAAGAATAGAATATCAGTTCCAGATCACAAGCAGGATGCATTTAAGATTAGATGCTTCACTTGTCAAAAGTTGGGACATTTCGCTTATCAGTGTCCTCAAGGGAAAGGAAAGAGAAAATGCCATGCACATGCAACTCATATGGAAGAGCTCACATATCAGAAGAAGAAAAAGAAATCAAAAGATGAATACTATGTCTTTGTCTCAACTCACATGTACTATCACTCAAGGATGTGATATGTGGCTAGTGGACAATGGTGCTTCCAAGAACATGACAGGGTTCATAAGTTCTCTTACAAAATTGATAGAGAAGAGTTCATCCCTTCAGGTGGAACTTGGGGATGATTCTAGGAATGCAGTATAAGGAGTAGGAGAAGCCTCCTACCATCTTGATTCAGGTAACTCTATCTCAAGAAAGGATGTTTTATTTGTACAAGGATTAAAGAAGAATCTTCTTTCTATCTCTGCTTTAGAATATTGAGGATTCAAAGTAGATTTTGTTGATTTCCAAGTCCTTCTATGGCCTAAAGGTTCAAGTATAGATTCAACTATTGTGATTGGTGTCCGAGAGGGAGGATTGTATAAATTTAAGGGACACCCAGAACAAGCCCTTGTACATAACAATGTTAGATCTATTGAGATATGGCACCAAAGACTTGCTCACCTCAACTACAAATCTATACCAATTTTGTGCAATATGGTTACATGTCTACCAAATATGCATGTAGAGCATGATGGAGTATGTAAAGGATGTGCACTTGGAAATAATTCCAAGGTAAGATTTTCAAGTAGTGATAATAGATCAAAAGGGATCTTGGACATCATACATTCATATGTATGTGACACATGATGGTACCATCTCTAGGTAACTTTCTGTACTATGTCATTTTTATTGATAATTACTCATGTAAGACATGGATCTATTTCTTAAAAGGATACCATAGAGAGCCAAAAATTATGAAGGAGACTTGTTCTTGTTAACATCTCATCTATTATAGCCTTAATTTTCTATGCAAACAAATATCTAGTTAATTGCATATTGATCTATCTCTCTACAACCATGAGGGGGGCATGTAGGAATGTTGAATGGAAATCATGGAGTATTCAACATGTGTGTTCTTTTTATTTCTTGTCATAATACCTAGCCATGAGTTAATCTTCGATTGGCACAAGTAAATTCTCCTAAAGTCATATTGCCAAAGACAAGTGGTTGGAAGATTTTGGAAAACCAATGAATGAATATGCCCTTTTTTCTCTAATTTCACAAAAAATAATGTTTTAAAACACTTTATATATACCAAATAATCACATCTTGAAACAAAATATAATAAAAATCAAATATATTAAATTGAAATGATACCTCCAACAAATTTGGGAGAGAAAGGAAAGTGACATTAATTTTGATCATTGATATGATTTTTCTTTAAAAGGAATCACATCATGACACAAAATTGATTATTCAAGTCATCTTTGTGAATCGACTCTATTTTATACACAATGGTATCATTAATGATAAGAAATTAATTTTCCACACAATTATAAGTTGAAATGAGCCTATTGTCAATTGAGTTTAGCTTGAGTGGTTGGGAGGAATGATTGTTATCCTCCCTTCCCAAGTTTGATTCCCACAAGTGACATGTTGAGCTCATAACAATTATATTGTTGTAATGGATTTGAGCCCGGTTGTTGATCAGCCTTGTGCCTTGAATATTCTAGGGTTTACGCTAGGTACCATCCTCAAAATGAGGGGAATTACTCTGAGTTTTTTCTCGAGATTTGTAACCTAAAAAAAAATGAGTCGAAATGAACATGCACTACAATCAATTTATACTTCAAACCTTAGAAAAGATGCAAAGATATGTACTTCATGCCTTAGAAGGGATGCAAAATAAATTTGATACTATAGTAAATATTTAAATAAAGTATATGTGTGTTTTTTTAATTTGTCAATGGTGCACTAGTAAAATAACCTCCTACACACTTATATAGCTCTCATTGTGAATTTAAGATAATACTCTACATCAACAATTATCTATAACATAAAATTTATATCAATCTCTCAAATAAACCCACAATACAATATCAATATTGATGCCATATATTTCATAAATGGGTGAATATTTATTACACCTATACAAATAAATTGAGTGAGCCTATCAAAATTTCCTTATATTAATCTCTAAAAAAATACTTGTATAATGTGGATGTCTTATTTCATATATGTTTGAATAATTGTTAGATTTATACAACTAAATTGAGTGGGCCTATCAATTTTTGTATTCACACGAGTGTTTGGAATATGATGGGCAACATGTATAATCCTAACATTGCACAACACCATGAGAAAATTATGAGAATTGTTGGAAACCAAATAACTTAGGGCCGTTTCGGTTATAATTAGAATATTCAACGTTTGTTCCTGATAATGTAATAATAGATTGATGGACGACTTAGAGAGATCATACTCAATCAATGCAATCATTTTCAATCACTTTAACCATTCTTTTTTTCTCAAATTCAATCCTATGACTTGTAACCTACTTTGCTCACATTCAATCTTGTCTCCTGTAGCAGTTGAATCAACAACAAAAACAAAAGACAAGCTTTATGTGTTCTCTCTAGTGATTGGAATATATATATATATATATATATATATATATATATATATATATATATNTATTACTTATTTTTCGCGATTGGACAACATTGGCCATCAACATGGCATTGAGAATAAGGGAAGAATTAACGATTTAATGGTAATGTAGAATTGAAGATGAGAGGAAGATGAGGGTAGAGACAAAATTTGAATGTGCATGCATAAACAATCCCTTTTCCTTACTCGTTTAGATCACCAAATCCATATGCAACCAGTTTGGTGGTTCAGTTTCATAAAAAAAGGTATTTTTCTTAATTTATGTATGAATGTTTGTACTCCTCTATGCAATATCATGATTGAAAATGTGTCGATTAGGATCATGGAGATGTGTAAATTGAATAGATGATAATAACTTGAATAGGATATGGTGTGAGGTTTCTGTGCAGTAGTATATGTGTTATATTATTGATTTTGTGGTGGTGTCGATGTTGGCCCAATAGGTTACTTCATCTAATAAGAAAAGTAGTTGCAAATGAATATTAAAAAGCACATAGTCTAAAGAACGCTTAGGCTATGCCATTATAAAGGGGAGGAAGAACCCTAGGAGGGGAAACCATATATCCTCCTACACATTGATCCTCCACACTTCACCCTACCTTCATCTTCCCCCAACACAACCCTTCTACCTTACCTCGAGGCATATCTATTTTCTTGGTTTCATCAACAATAAACGTGATGTGTAGTTGTGGAAGGAAAGGTAACAATGACTGCTCCACCCCTCTCCTAAAGTGGAAATAAACACATATAAAATTGGAAGGTTGATCACCTAAATGCAGTGCTAGGGTTTAGGCGCAGTTGGGGCATTTTCCATGTTCACCAATAAACTTCTTGGGCATTACATTTTCTTATCTATCTAAGTAGTCATCGACCTTTGATATGAGGGTGTAGGTAGTCTCCTTTCAACCACCATGAGTTTGAATAGTTCCAAATCATTTGATTGATGAGGGTCTTGCCTATCACAAATGCCTTCAGTGTAATAAGAATAAGAATGAGTAAATATTTTGTATTAAAAAAATGTAATTTTAATGGTCAATATTGTAATAAAAAAATTGATTTTTGGATTAACATAGTTTAGAAATTGAGCTAGATATTGAAGTAAAGTTTTACGAAATTCAAAAAATTCTTTACAAAGAATATATATATATATTTTTCTAATATAGATTTAAAAAAAATAAATTAAAAGTAATCCTACTTTGAAAAACATTGAGAATATATGACTTAATGAAACATATGATTACTATGTCCATTAGCTTGTCCAACATAAGTAAGTTGGGAATATCGAGATTCCATCTTCATGTATTCACATATCCGATGCACTATGTCCTCTTCTTTGAATTCCCCTAAAGCAGAACCCACTGCAGACCCCACTGATAGTCCAATATTTGATGCAACAAATTGAGAGTAAAATCAATTCCATTATTAAAGAAGATTCCTTGACATGATCTTCATTTTAAGTATGTAGTTTAGAAGTAATATAAAACAAGGAGTTTTTGTTATCAAAGATGATATTCTCATGTCTCCTTAGTATCCTATGCATTTGTCAAATATTCCCACGTGCCATGCTCCCTTGATAGGGAAAATTCCTAGAATTATCCATCAAGTCGAAACACCATGAATTCTTTCCCAGAATCCTATCCCTATAGGAGATCAAAACAACATGAGAGAAAGGAATTACAAACATTCTAGAAATAGGGGCACATATACTAGCATATCATCCAAATCTCGAAAAGCGTCTAAGAGTACTAAACCTAGAAATGCTTTCACAACCCCAAACCACTCGAAAACAAAAAAATCCATACTGAAAGCAAACCACAAGGCACCTCCAAATCAAGGAAATTTCCAGATAATCTAGAATGGAAAGAGCCATAGCAACTAAAACTTACCAAGAAAAAATAATACAAATTGGGGAAAGAGTTTGTTGAAAGAGACAAACCCAATAAGTCTACCAACCAAGCCATATTGCAATAGTTGAACCCTAGAAATGAGTCTCCCATTATTCTTATTGCAATTTGTATATTTTCTTGGCACACTTCAAAAGCCAAGCTTAGAGTTATGAAGATTAAGTGCAATGGTACCTTGTTGATGCATTCCATTGATGCTCGATCATGCATACTAATTTCATGCTACCTTGAGATTTGATGTGTGGCTATCATACAAGGAGTTATAATGTCCATGAATGCGATTTTGTGCATGGCTATCATGAAAGGAGTTATAAATAACATGGATATTCTTAAGGAATTGGTTCTATCAACAACCCCCTTTTGTATCTAAGGATTCATTCTAGTAGACTATATGTTAAATTTTCCACTTGGTTTGTTTGCTTATTGTTTACCCTTAAAACATGGAAAAATTCCAAGGATTCAATTTTTCTGAGCTCTTTTTGAATTCTTTTTATGATTCTACCCAATTTCACATATTTTGATGTAGATTACTTATGCATGAGCTTTATGATTATAGACGAGTCTCCTAAATTCAATATGTTTTTTCTTCACATAGAGTCAAATTACTTTATTCCTTAGAATAAAACAAACACCTTTATCCAGTTATTTGTTGAAGATTCTGTTAGCACTGAGAGTCACCCTCAGATTGCAAGAGGATAAGCCCAATACCCATCAAAAGGTTTGTGAATGTTAATTAATGACGAAAGGTCAAATGGAAAAAACTCAGCATAAGAATGTTTTAACACAAAAACCCGGGCTAGCATGCATAAGAAAATGAGTTTTTGATTAACTTTAGTCAGTGGTTTAAGGATAAAGGTGAACAGACGGAAGACTTAGTGAGGAAGGTGGATAGGTCTTCTATAAGCATCAGGCCTCCAAGCAACCAGGAGACGAAAAACTCAGTCACAAGAACTTCATGAACTTAAAGTTTAAAACACTGAAAAACATTCATAACAATATTATAATCAAACATCCATTATAACACAACCACAACATCTCATGTGGATCATCCAATAATGAGCATTTTAGATTAAGAGGAAACAAGATGATGAAAGGAAAATGACTCTTATTAATGAAAATGTCTCAAGTCCCATACATAACCAGAGAACATTTCTGCTTAGTCAAAATATTACAAAAAGGGAGCTCTGCTCAACCATTCGACGCTCTCCTATCATTCATCTGATGTATTTATAATGAAAACATTAGACAACAACTAGGAGTGTGAGTTGGCCTTTGCAAGATACCAGATATATAAAATATGCAGAACAGAAACAAAATGCTAGAAATGACAGAATAACAGTAAAATATCCAGCATAATCTTCACAATACACATAAATGATATACGAAATAGCAACAGAAATAGCACTTTGAATCAGATAACAATGTTCCCAGGCCTCTTAGAGACAACTACTCCAATCGGCCGGTAGCACTCTGTTACAATAATATCAAGCTAGGGTTCTCATACCATAGAGCTCCTATTTATACTAAAGAGAGCATCTAGAGGAAGATCATTCAAGAAGCAGAAGCTTCTATTAGGAGTCTTCTTACATCCATATATTCTATTTTATTGAAGTCTTATTAATATTGACCTTTTATTACATCTGAATACATTGATCTACCTATGTGCAGGGAAGGACCTTAACATGTAGCCCCTGAAAAATAGCCTTTTCCCCAAGGCTTGAGATGTGGAAGCTATTGCAGAATGGTATTATATTTGGTTCCCAAGTAACATCTCTTTGGAGTCATATCTCCCGCTATCTGAGCAATTCCTTGATGGTTCTCTAAAACAGGCGACGCTCACACTGGTCCAAAAAAACTTGTGGTTGTAGCCAAATGGATCCCTTCTTCATCTAACTCTGGAAACTTAGTTTGAATTTGGCACCTGGTCCAATCACCTTCTTCATGAGAAAACGAAAAAAGCGAGGATATCAGCTTATTTATTTGAAATGAAACTAACTGATATCGACTTGTCCCTGCGACTTTAGAAATGTAAGAGGCCATAAGAATTTGAGACTAGCCGACCTTGTTAGCCAAGGAAGTTTGCTTATAATTTGTACTTCAAAACACTGATCCCTTCTACAAATTATGAATTCCTAGACCTTGATCACTTACTTGCTTCATTATGTTCTAGGCCATGACCAAGTTATCTTTAAGAGTACGAAGGATATCCCCGGTTGTAAGTGTTGAGTAAAGCCCTTTGGACAAAATAGAACCTGATAGTATAGGAAATTGTGATTGTCTGTCCATACTGCCTTCAAAAGAGTCAATAAATTGGCTGTATGGTATGTAGTGTTGTACCTGCCATTGTGAGGGTAATCATTAGGCCCAGCAGTTATTGTTTTTTCGATAAAAGCACCTCGGATAGGTTCCAAACACTTGTTGGCTGACTTACAGTTTGACCATCATCACAGGGATGATAAGGCTGGTAGAGATGCAATTATTGCCTTGTAGCTTAAAGCGATTCCTAACCCTTAAAAATTGCTTGTAGAAATTAGGTCTCGATCAGAAACAAGCTGGGATTTGGCATGCCATGAAGCGAAGACCCTGATCAGAAATTTGGGCCGTGGATGCGATGTAAATGGGTGAGTAGAAGAGCACCAAAAGCCGAGCATACTTGGAAAGTGATCCACCACCACCATTATCCAACTGATTTATTCCTGATTTGGAGTGGCTTTGTAATAAAATCTGTAGATATCCCTCCAGATAGTGGGTGGAATTGGAAGTGTTTGGAGTGTGCCTGGAGATTTGTTGTTTCTCCCTTGTTCTTGGCATACCTCACTTTCAACCACAAACTTACGGATGTCTGTTTCATACCATCCAAGAAAAAAGAGCGTTTTTCGTCATATGTTTGGTGAACCACAGGTACTTGACGTAGGTGTAGCATAAAACTCGATGCCGTGGTTGAGCTTGGATTGTTTACTTAATCTGAGAGTGACCTTTGTATCAAAGGCTCATCCACGAAGCTCCAAAAGTACTACCACAGAGGCTTGCTTATGATTCTTTGAATTAGATGTGAACTTTGGTCTTGCGATAAATTTCACATTACTGACTTGCATCAATACGAATTACAATGAAGGAAAGAGAAGAAGGATCCATGATATATATTTCGAGGACGATCCATCCATACACCATTGTCTTTGCCCTTCTTGTAAAATGATCTCATAATCCTTAGCCAAAGAGCTTGAAGTGACCCATTTTGTTGCTCTGGGGATCATTGTTCAGTATTTGAAACTGAATACATGCTTAATATGCCCCAAGAGATAAGAGCGCCATAATTCAACTGCATGCCGAATCACCAACATTTATTTTTCCTTAAATAGGTTTTCCCAGTTCTTTTCAGGCGGTTGTTTGCTCGTAAAAAGGAAAGCCAAAGATACGACCCGCGCATAAGACATGCGCTTCAATGCCTTTCCACGATAAATTAGCATTCCAGCACAAATGTCTTTGTTAAGTCAGTGAGAGCCAGAACCGGAGCGGTGCACGCTGGCCATCTTCAAAGAGGGTTTGAAAAGCTTGAAATTTCTTTGGGGTCCAATGAAGAGTTCTTTTTAAGAGGAGAGCGTGAGGAGGTGTTGCAATCTTTCCATGATTCTTAGTGAACTTACTTGGTAATACCATGAACCCCAAAGAATCCCTGAAGCTTTTGAAGGTCTTAGGGTCATTAATGTGCGCTGGCTTCAAATGCTTCCGGGTTCACCTTGGGTCATCCTTGCCCATGAGATGACCTAATTATTCTACTTCAGATGCACCAAAGCACATTTGGAATGTTTCAGAAAGTGGTGTAAATTTTGAGAACTTGATCCACATGATAGGATGGTCACTCCCATGTTTTGCTTTATATGTGAGGATATCATCGAAAGAAACTAGGACAAAATGAAGAGAAGACATGGTTCATGAGGCTCTGAAGGTGGAGGCGTTACCCTGGCCAAAGAAGGCATGACCAAAACTACGTGAAGTGGCCCTCATGGGAATAGAGAAAAGATTAAAGTCTCTTAGATGTCAACCTCTTTCATCTGGATCTTCAGTGATGGCAGAAGCCCGAAGATCAAGTTGAGTGAAGAATTGGGCACCACTTTCGGAGTTCATCCAAGAAGAGTCATCAATGGCCGGGATGGGAGAATTGTCTTTGATGGTGAGTTTATTGAGGGCAAAAAAAAGCCAAGACACATGTTCCAAGTACCATGACCACATGAGAAAAAATAAGGGCTAGTACTAGGACGGATGACGCCTGTAGTAAGGAGTTCTGGACCATTTTTCAATTTCATTCTATTGTGCAAAGGGGTGGAGATATGCACGGATATTGGGAGGCTTCAGTATAAGGGAATGGAATTGATCATGGGCCTCGGGAAGGGGATTCCTTGGGGGGTGGAGAAGACTAGTTGATGTTTAGTCAAGAGGGCTTGGAGGTCTTAGGGCCGCAGTGGGGGATCTACGTAAGCAGATGGCATGGAGTTGGGCTCTGACCCCCGAATGACCTTTTGGAGACAATTTCTCCATCGCGATGAGAGCGATGATTTCAGGGAGAACCCCGATGATGCCTTGAAATTTATTAGTAGCTGCCTTAGTCCAGGATTGCATGGTTAAGTTTTGAAGTCCATGAGAATGGGACCAAGGTTCTGAGCCATTGGCACCCGACCTGTCTCGCAACCTCCATGTCAATAGCAAACATATGGGATTTGAGTTGTAGTCACCTATTTGGAGGCATACATTTTTCTGATGCCCTCCACATTTCATAGAGCCACCATTGGCAATCATGATTTGGAAATTAATATGACATGGATATAGCAATGGGTTTCTTGGGCGATGCAGTGATGGATAAAGTTGTAGGTGCTGCCACTATCAACAAGATGATGACTAACTACGTTGATATAACCGATTAACTTGAGGATTTGAAGCTGAAGAAGTCGGTGAGAGCATTGAGGAAATGATGGGTTCTTCTGCGGAGAATTGGAAAAGGAGGAGGTTTATTTAAGTTTACAGTGACTAAAGGAGCAGGAAGTGTCATCATCGTCTTCTTGAGTGCTCTCAGAGAGGAATATAAAGAGATTTTGTTCACTTATTTGTGGCACAGAAATATTTGTCATCACAATTATAATAGAGGGGCCTTGAGTTGTCATTCATCCATTGGCCGGGTCAATTTTGGATTTTTAAGGAAGCGGAGGGAGTAGTGGGGTTTCTTGGTTTAGAAGCGCAGGATAAATGAAGGCTTGCGGTTTTGAGAGGGAACAATTTATTGTGCTTCTTTGGCTTTTTGGTATCCTCCACCCAAGTCGTAAATTAGAGCCAAAACTGAGGACATAGGCCTAACCTCCTCCTTGAGACGCGATAAAGAATTCTCAAAAGAAGGCATCAGTCATACCCTCATTAGACCAAAGCGCTCAAATGCAACTATAGAGTCTTCAGTATGCTGATTGCTTCAATTTTATTAAGCTTGGCCGAATGGTTGGTGTGATGTCAAAGCATTCATATGCAGCCTCAGCCAACAAATTGAGTCAAACAATATATCATGTACGGAAGTTTTTTCTCCATTACCACCATTGCCGGTGTTCTTATTCGAGATGGAGAACACCATGCCGGAGTTGGGCCAAGTCATCGCCGGTAATGTTGTAGCAGAGAGAAATAATGTTCCATTTGTGACAACCTGATGGGAATTGAGCCATCAAAATTTAGTTACATCCACTTGTGGGCGTATGTCCTTTGAAAGTGATGTGGTTGAAAGGAATGGGAAGAAGTTTCTCCTTGAGTCTTTTTAGGTGCATCATCATGAAGAAGGGATTTTGGAGTTTGGTCTGATGCTACAGCAGCAGTTCAAGTTCATTTTACTTCCCGCCATTACTTGAATTTGCGACTATCTGGGCCGGATGCATTCATGGAGAGCATCATGAGGAGAGCAATAAGCTAACCTTTGAGTTATTGCACTTCTTGTTGGGTCTCAAATGAAAACCATGTTCTGGGGTGTTGGCTTGAGACTCCTAATGGATTCTTGAGATTCTGGTATAGGCCATGAGGGCCGAATTGGCCAAAGAAAAGGGAGAATTTGTGAAATTGAAATTTTCTTGAGGAAAAATGATATGGATAAAAGTGATAAGGAAAGAGATAGATCTAATGGAATGGGTCTCAAATAATGGTATGAAAATGGAAATGTGAAAAGGAGTCTTGGACAGAATTGAAATTTTTGCAGGAAAAATGATATGGATGAAAGTAATAATGGAGAAGAGATGAATCCAAAGGAATAGGAAGTCTCAGAAGGAAATAATGAGTAGAAAAAATTCGGATTTTTTGTTTTTTTTTTCACCGATTTCGCGAGGGTTATGCTTTGGTCGAAGAATGTTGCACGGTGCTGAAATTCCCAAATTACGAACCAGAGAGTATTTCTTGAGCAGCAGAATCTGAGATCGGGTTAATAGATCTCATTTAGTTTTAATTTGACTATCTTGTTATTTATAATTTCCTAGGGTTAGGTGTTCAAAGGTTCTACAGACAAGGATTTTCAATGTGCTACCAAACTCCTCACGATATCACGTCGCAGGAGTCCATGATAGTACTCAGCCCAATATCTCGAGGCACTAACTAAGGAGAATAGAACGTACCCTTAGCCGTATTACCCGACTACCCAATTACTAGAGAGTATCTTCCCGAGTCTCTTGTTCAGTGACACTATAACAGAAGATCCGATGACCGATAGGTTTATCTGAAGAGGGATTCAAGAAATCTAGACCCGATCCAAGTACAGTCTTTATCCCGATGCTTCTCGCACTCGAAGAGTACCATGTGAGGTTACAAGGTGGCCAACAAGCGTCATAGAACCACTTGTATTTCCTACGTGTAGTCTTCCCCACTATAGTTTTACACATTGAATGATATATATTTTTTCTTTAAAGACGATGATAGTATATGTCTCTACCCTGAAGAAACAAAATACCCACAATTTCACTTGAAAGTGCTCGATACCACTTGCAAGATACGGATATATAAAATATCACAGGCAACGAAATGCTAGAAGTGGCAGAATAACTGTAAAATATCAGCATAATCTTCACAATACGGAAATGATATCTGAAATAGCTTAATGAAATGCTTTACAGATGGATAGCAATGTTCACAGGCCTCTTAGAGGGAGAAACCTCCAACAGAGAACAGCTCTGTTTAATAATATCAAGATTGAGGTTCTCATACCCTCGACTCCTATTTATACTAAAAATCCTAGGAAGATCCTTCTAGAAGCGGAAGCTTCTATTAGGTCTTCTTACATCCGCCTTATTCTATTTTATTGAGTCTTATTAATATTGACCTTTATTACATCCAGATACAATTCTATTTTATTGAAAGGTCTTATTAATATTGACCTTTATTACATCCGAATACATTGATCTACCTATGTGCGGGTTAGGACCTTAACAACCTTCCTATCCTATGATTCTCCACCTGTCTTGTTCCTTCTATCAGAAGGAAACTCGGGTTACTCTAGGCTTGCAAGAAAAATGCCTTCTGTGGTACTTCAGGCTGACAATTTTTTGTCTCCTCATCTAGACCCTCCATGCTTCCATTTAAGGGGGTAGTTGATTGTTCAAACACCAATCCTTCTTTCATTAACTGATTCGGGTTGACAACTTTTGTCTCCTCGTGACACTCCTTTGGTGATTTGTCTTAACGCACAGTTTATGTTTCCACATGTTGCTCTCAGATTGGACCCTATATAATCACATGATTATGAAAGTTGTCGAGGGCGGTTTGGATCCACACCTCTTCGACCCCCACAATCCACCACCAACTGCCACGTACCTATTTCTCTATACCATGGTTTCAATTGCGGGACCTCTATAGAATTTTAATGTTCAAGCATGTTCTGTCCCCGCAATGAAGTGTGGCCACCGATATGTTGCAATTTGCGATCTAGGTAATCCTAATAATTTTGCGCCCCTGCTAAATTTTATCCGCCTGCCAACTCCAGAATCCTTTTAACAATGTTTAGAGATGGAGCCAATTTTGGCGCTTGGGAGCTTTGAATGTTGAGCAGGAATACCTCCCGGAGGACAATCTCCCGAATTTGATGTGGCAGCCTAACGTCACTGTGTCGACGTGTCATGGAAAGAAGGGTGACATGTGTCTCATGGAAATGGGAGAATGATGCAACCAAATGACCTAGAATGAGTGCCACATGTCAGGGCCATATGGAAGCCACTTGTCTCCACGAATGAGCGCCACTAGTATTGACATATGAGTGCCAAGTCTCTTCGACACTTCGAGCTTCAGGAGTTTTGGATTGTGAAGCATGAAAAACTCCCGGAGTGGTATGGGCCCAGAGTGACGTGGTGACCTGACATTATATGATGTCGTAGCTACTGATGTGTCATAAAAGGAGAGTGCTATGTGTCACTCGAGAATGAGCGGATGACATGCCCAAAGGTGCCTAAACTGAGTGCCACATGTCAACACCAGATGTATGCCATGTATCTCTGATGGATGGGCACCACGCATCTGAACTGATGAACTCCAAGAGCCTTCAACATTTCAGGTTCGAGAATTTCTGCATGTAGAGTTTGTATAACTCCCGAAGGGCCGAACTCGCGAAGTGATTAGTGTGTGCTTATCACTAATTAAACCTAGATTAAGCCGATTTTATCTAATTTTTTTGGGACTTCGAAGCTTCTAGTTTCAGAGAACTGTGCTTGCTCTGAATGGAAAACTCCCATAGTGGCAATGTTGCGAAGTGACGAGGTGGCCTGATGTCATATGATGTCGCGACAGATAATTGCCATGTGCAGGGGTGTATATTTAGGTCTTAACAACAACTACATGTGACCCTTAACAACTTCATGTGATAACAAATCCTAACCCCATTCAAAAGTTGCTTCTTGTTTTCCATCAAGATCATAAATAATCCCTGTTCCTATCACCCCTCACATAATATTA
>SNQJ01S0124561.1:19271-45849 GCA_010110895.2 Picea sitchensis | reverse complement strand
TTCATAATTAGTCATTATCTAGTCTCCTATATTTTAGGGGAGAATATTTCACCTGGAGAATATTCTCTTTCAGTTGACACTTCAGTTTGACTAGTTGATTTGAGTTTTGATGTTGCATTGGTTTTGTCACCATGAAACATTGGGATCATCACCAACTCACTACTCTTTGTTCAGTCAGTTAACTAAAGACTAGTTGACTAGTTAACTCAGCTAGGTGGCATTTCACTCCTGTAACTACCAGAGAGACTAGACTAGGTGGTAGTTTACTCTTGTAACTATTGGTGTCTTTCCAGATCAGTCTAGACCACCACCATGTCTCATTAGTCACTCATTTATTCTATATATATTGTAAATTATTCACTCTTTTAGTGTGGAATACAATTAATGAGAATTCTTCCATTCTTTCTATCTTGCTTCTTCTTTCTTAAATTTCTCTCTACAAATGTGTATAGTATTTTCTAGCTAGATCTATTATGTGCAGGTTCAACACACAGACACACATATCTATATCTATATCTATATATATATATATATATAGATATACCATCATCACATTTCAATTAAAACAATATAGTATCCTTGAAATGTAATAAACGATGACATTCCAAACCAATAATAATCAAACATAATATTAACAAATCATGCAAGTCAAGATACATTTCTGAAACCTGATGTTAGAATATAAATAGAACAACCATGTTCCACCCAACCGTAGAAAGGAACAACCAAGTTCACTTGCCATGTTCACCCCCTAGCCTGAGCATGATTCCATAAGGGGAAACGGAAATGATCCTCCTTAGCTACAATCACCATCCACAGATGAGAAATTCCTTTTCCTCACACTAATAGTGTTCATAGCAGCAAATAGTTTCTTTTATCCAACATACTAAACAACATCCTACCTCCTCCATATGTTGTTTTTATATGCATCTTGATCCAAGGTCTTTCCTTCCCTCACTGGGAAATACACAACATTACAAATACCTAATTTTTAGGGGCTTCTAGTGGTCAAATTCTACATTTTCCACTTGTAAAAATCAGCCTTGAGGCAACTAATACTTTATCCCCCCTCATGGAGTCATGGTCAGCTATTTTTAACCTGGTTGTTCCATTTGTCTTCCAACATTTACTTTATAAAAAAAAATTCTTTCACATGTGTCAAAATAAAAGAGGTTAGTTGGGCAAGTCAAATATTTTCCCAACAGTCATCAAATAATTAATTACAATAATAAAAATTCCAAATTTGGATTTGCCATAAATGGCAAATAATTTCCAAATCCAAATTTTCCAAAAACATAAATTATTCCAAAGTTCACTTAAAATTTAATTATTCTAAATTTTGAGGATATTACATCCTCTCCTTCTCAAGTACCACATTGTCATCATTGTTCATTCCTCTCTCAAAATAGGGTTGGATAAGATTTCTACAAATCTTCCTCCAATTCCCAAGTGGCCTCCTAAGGGATAAACTTCTTCCATTGCAATTTTACCTAGGCGATGACTCTGTTCCATAGTACTGTTTCTTTCTTGTCCAGAATGCACAGAGGTTTTTCTTGGAACTTGACTTCTGGTTCAACCTGCACCATGTTCCAATTAATGATGTGAGTAGGATCATGAATATACTTTTTTAATAAGGAAACATGAAAAACATCATGAACTTTTAAGTTTGCAGGAAGTGCTAGTTGATACGCCACTGGTCCAATTCGAGTTAAAATATCAAAGGGGCCACAAAACATGGGCACCAACTTTGAACAATTCTCTAGAATTAGAGAGCTTCTCCTTTCTTTGAATTTCAGATATATATGGTCCCCAATTTGAAACTCCTGGTGTCTCCTTTTTAAATTTTCATAGCCTTTTTGTCAGTCGTGGGCCTCCTTTAAATTGTGCCATACCCATTTTATCATTTTCTCCATTTCCTGGAGAATTTTTGGTCCCATCATAAGCCTTTCAACTAGATTATCCCAACTAATCGGAGTTGTGCATTTCCTTCTGTATAATTCTTCAAAGGGACTCATCTTGGTTGATGTTTGATAGTCATTATTGTAAGAAAATTAAACTAACTGTAGGTATTCCTCCCACTTAGTTGGTTTCATTCTCACGTACATTTGTAACATGTCTTCCAAAATTTGATTCATTCGTTCATTTTACCCAGCCATTTGTGGATGGTAGCTTCTTCTAAAATTCAGGTTAGTATCCAATCTTACAAACAATTCCTTCTAAAACTTTGATGTAAATTTGACATCTCTATCAGAGATCACCATCTTAGGAATTCCATGTAATCTAAATATTTCCTTCATAAAAATTTCATCAATATTAATTGCTTTATAAGTAGACTTCACAGGTATAAAATGTGCAGATTTGCTAAGTTTATCAATCACTACCATAATTGAGTCATTTTACTTTTGAGTCTTAGGAAACCCTGTGATGAAGTCCAATGAGATAATCTCCCACTTCCTTTCTGGTATAGGTAGAGGTTGTAGCAGACCGGTTGGATGATGATGTTCAACCTTTTCTTGTTGACAATCTAAGGATTTAGATAAGTATTCAGTTGTTTCACTTTTCATGTTAGGTCAATAAAAAATGTTTCTTAAGGCTGTTATCATGGATGACCAGAATACGGCCTTTTGTGCAATTCGTCAATAATTTTTTACTTTAATTCAATAGAGTTAGCTACGTACAACCTATTTTTGAACCTTAGCAGTCCATTTTGATCTAAACTCGGATCTGTTTTGTTCAAGATTTATGCATTTTCTTGTAATTATGTTGTTGTTTTGATGTATTTTTTTTCATTATAGCTTTCATATTTTATTCTTTGTTCGATGTCATTTTCTTTTTTTCTAACACTTATCTCAAAAAGTTTGTTAGTCCTTAGAATTAGGGAGTCTACAACTTTGTTTTCTTTGCCTTTGATGTGTCTTACTTCAAAATCAAATTCACTTAAAAATGATACCACCTCGCTTTCCTTGCGTTGAGATCTGGTTTACTGAATAAAAAATTTACACCACGTTTTTTGGTTAGCAGCAGAAACTTTCTCCCCATTAAATAATGTCACCACATTTTCAACTCATGAATTACGATTGCTAACTCCAAATCATGTGTAATGTAGTTACGTTCATGTTATTTTAGTTTATGTGATTTGTAACATATGACATGTCCATCTTATGGTAGGACACCTCCCAAGCCTTCTTTTCTTGCATCCACGCAAACTGTAAAGTCTCTATCAGGATCTGCTACCCTTAGGATAAGTGTTGTCGTCAACATTCCCTTTATCTTATCAAAGTTTTCCTAAGACTTTTGTGACCAAGTAAACCGTATTCCAATTTTTTGTAAAGATGTAATTGGATACGCGATCTTAAAAAATTCTTTGATAAATATTCGGTAATAACCGATAATTCCCATAAATGATCTAATGTCTACTACATCCTTAGGGATATCCCATTCCATAATGGATATTATATTCTTTGGATCAACTGCAATATCCTCTTTGGATATCACGTGTCCTAGGTACTATATCCTTCTTTGGTAGAAGTCGCACTTATCAAACTTCGCATACAATTTGTATTTCCTTAAGGTGTGCAATACTATTTTCAGATGTTCCTCATGTTCTTCCATTTTTGAGTAAACTAAAATATCATCGATAAACACCAATACAAATTTATTCAGATATTGACTAAATATACTATTCATCAAACACATAAAGGTTGTTGGTGCATTAGTAAGACCAAAAAAAATTATGACAAATTCATAGTGTCTGTATCATGTTCTAAATGTTGTTTTATTTATATCTTTGTCCTTTATTCTGACTCGGTGATAATCAAATCTTAAATCTAACTTAGAGAAGATCTTTGCTCATCCCACTTGGTCAAACAGGTCATTAATTCTAGGTAAAGGATACGTATTTTTAATCGTCATCTTATTTTGTTGTCGATAGTCAATGCATAGTCTCAAAGTCCCATCTTTCTTTATAATGAAAAGAACTAGTTCTCCCCAAGGTGAGACACTTGATATGATATATTCTTTATCTAACAGTTATTGTAGCTGAATTTTCACCTCTGTTAATTCGGGTAAACTCATTCTATAAGGTTCCTTAGATATTGGGGCAGATCCATGTAGTAGATCGATATAGAAGTCTATCTCTCTTCTTGGAGGTAGTTCTAGTATTTCGTCCAGAAATACACCTCTAAAACCATAAAGGATTGCAAAGTATTCTAGACTGGGTTTGTTTTCATTTTCTAACAGATTAGTTACTTGAACAACATAAACTTGGAAACCCTTATTCATACATTTCTTAAACTGTATTGTTGATATCTGCCTAACCAAAACTGTTTTTTTGATCCCTTGTATCATCCTAACTAAGTTGTTTTCGTCTTCGTAAGTAAGTGACTTTTCGTAAAAATTATTATACTTTATGTTTCTCTAACTAATCCATTCCAATTATTATATTGTAAGATCCCAAATATACCTCCCCCTTGAGAAATTTGGGTGTTGGAATGATAGTCCTTATTTTGGAAACTCTTTGCCATTGATGCAGGAGCATCATAAGTAGCCAAGCGAGCGTGAAGGCGAAAGACAGTTGGAAAGCATAACACACATTTTTCACGTTTTGAAATGTTTTGAAAAATTGAGTGGATATTAATGTAATAGCTAGGAGGTGTACTTGCATATATATGTGGCTATTGTAAGTAGATAATGAGCAATTTTCTCTCATCTGTCAATGTAAAAGGCATTTAAGTCAGTTAATGAAAGTAGGTAGGTTTGAATTAATAGATTAGACAGTTTTAGAGCATAGGAGGGAAAATGAATATAGACATCCTCACCTTTGTATTGTTGTATCATTAGCACAGAATAGAGGAAGAGAGTTGTAGAGAAGAACCCATGTACAGGAGCACTTGAGCTAATATATGAAGCTATGACTCAGATTTCATGATGTTATTATGTTTACTGTTTACATATGCTGAATGGTATTCTTACAGTTGTTTCATTCTCTTTGTTATGCCTTTGTTGTTATTCTGTGTTGAATGTATGATTTCATGCTAAGTATATGAAGTCTGAGAGAGGAGAAGAATGAGTTTCAATTGTTTCTCATCCTGAGAGAGTTCCTACAAGGAGTGCAGTGAAACATCCACAAGGTGTACGTTGACAAGAGTTCTGAGTTTTATCTCATAAATCTCAGGAGGGATACCATTTTTCTCATTCCAGTAGAAGTGTAGGTGAAGCACAAAAGTTGTGCAAGGTGTGCGCAGGCTAGTCAAGGCCTTAGAACTTATCAACTAAGGTTGAAAGGTTGAAGGACTATTGTTGCAGAAAGTGCACAGAGTCGAAAGATCAAATACCCAGAAGTATTTCAAAGATTTCCACAATGAGTGCATGCATGAGTCCTTTTAGAGACTTGAGTTTACAAGTTAAAGCTCACAAGGATCATCACCTTTTAAGTGTTCAAAGAGAGATGAGGAAGAGAAATCATCGCATAGAAGGTTAAGTTTTGGGAGAAGAACATTGGCTCGGTTCATAGAGATTCTTGAGGAAGAAATCAAACGGTCGAAATTCTCTGTGGAGAACAAGCGAAGTTGTGAGGACCGTAAGATCCAGAGGAGTTGCAGGGTGGATAAGAGTTGGACGAACCCATTACGTTGGTTTCAAGGATCAACGAAGACCATCGATCATGGTCAGTTTGGGCCATTGAATCATTTCACGAACTCAGGGTTCGTGAGTTTGGAGGGGAAGACCAAACTCTTGGAGTTGTGAAGTTCCGAGTTGCGAGAAGTGGAGGAAGAGATCCAGACCATTGGATCCAAGCTACAGGAGAACCATCAGATATGAATCTTCATGGGGTATCACATATCGTGAGTTCGGAGGATAGACCAAATCCTTTGGTTGTGCGGATTCTCGAATAGCGAGAAGTATGGAAATTGTTGGATCGGAACAAGTAGGAACAACCGTTGGATTGAAACCTCTTCTCTATATCACATATCGGGGTTTCGGAGGTTGGGATGAATCAGTTTTGACTGCAGGAGTCGTGAAGAGCCAAGGTTCCAGGTCTCAGGCAAGCACGTGGCATGTCCATCGAGTGGGAACCACATGGTTGATAGGTGGACACTCGACACCTGGAAGGAGTCAACACCCTTTCGACTTCTCATGCTTCAGGTTCTCGTAAGAAAGGAGCACAAAGGCTCAATATCTCAAGTCATGAATTTGCAAGTTTCGAGAAGCATTGAATGAGTCAAACCTTCTCTGACTTTTGTGTCTCAGAGTTTCATAAAATAAGGGCCTAGAGGTTCAAACTTTCAACTTGTGAACTAGTGAGTTGCGAGTGAGGTTTTTGTTTAGCTCTAGCCAGTGGTTATGCATGGAGGGAACTAACAAGAAAGAGCCATACCCATCGCATCTCGGGTATCGACTTTTGGTGAAAAAAATTTGAGGGTCTTAGACCCACGAACACGCGAGTTGCGAAAGGCACTTGCACAAGGACAAGGTCGTGGTCATATGGAGGTGTAAGGATCATGCCTAAAGTTAAATTGGACAGGGAGGGTTTTTCAGAAAGGACCTACAGAAACACTTGTGTGTGTGTGGGATTCCCTGTGGAGGAATCAAAGAGTCAATTTGACTTAGGGGAAAATTTAGAACGATCCTTCCCAAATCTTGGCTTGAGGGTCGGGGTCTACTCCAGTTGTGGTATCAGAGCTATAGAAAAAGTCTTTGCTTTCTGTAGCAGAGAGAACATAGGAACATTTTACAACCATGCCATAGAGAATAAGAGACAGGCTAGTGGTGATGCCTTATCCAATAGTGAAAAGGGAAATGCGCGAGTTACGTGCCAGGCTTGATGCCATGGAGATAGCACAGACGTGCACAGCTGACACTGGGGATATCAACGAAGATGAAAGTGAAAATGAAGCTGGAAACGAAGGAGAAAAATTCATAGTCGAAGATGCTGCAGATGAATGCCTATTCAGGGTTGTTTCTAGGATAGGTGCCAGAGCAAAAATGGACATTCCAGTGTATGAGGGAAACCTGGATGTTGAAGATCTTCTCGATTGGATTAGAGATCTGGATAAATACTTTGACTATGAGGATGTCGAGGAAGATAAGAAGGTCAAACATGCCATCACTAGACTTAAAGGGCATGCAACACTATGGTGGGATGAACTGGAGGCTGACAGACGCTGCAAGGGCAAGAAGAAAATCAAAAGTTGGGATAGAATGGTTGCGAATATGAAAGCCAAATTCATACCCAAGTATTATCAAATTACTCTGTTTCGAAGGATGCAGAATTTGAGAAAGAAGTTGGGTTCAGTGAAAGAATACACTGAAGAGTTCTATAAGATAAACATCAGAGCAGGTCATCGGGAAAGCAATGATGAAAATGTTGCCAGGTACATGAATGGTATAAGATATGACATTCAAGATGAGATGAGCATGATGACCCTTCAGAATGTAGAGGATTCTTATCAGATGGCTCTAAAAGATGAAGAGAAGTTGAGCTGAAAACAAGGTCAAAGAGGCCGAGGTAGAAGCCAAGCCTGAGGCAAAACAATTGCCCAAGATAGGACTCAAAAATATAAAGAAGAGGGGAAGAAACCTCAAACTCAACTTGAGAGAGGTAGAATCTCACAGAGAGGACAATATGATGACAGAAATACTTTTCCTCGAGCCAGAGGAAGAGGAAGAGGCAAAGGTGGTGAAGTGAAATGCTTTGTCTGTGGAAAAATCAGACATAAATCCTATAAGTGTCCAGATAGGAAGAAATATGGTGGTGAAACTCACATTGCCGAAGCTCAAGGAAGGAATGTTGAGGAAGAATATGCTGAGGGTGGAAGATCCTTTATGATGAGGAAAGTTCTCTTGAAGCCAGAGAAGGAGGCAGAGAACCCAACCCAAAGAAACAGTATGTTTCGGACTTCTTGCAAAACTAAGGACAGAGTATGCAAAGTCATAATGAACAATGGTAGCACAAACAATCTCGTATCTACAGAGATGGTAGAAATGTTGGAGCTAGATACTGTTTTACATCCAAGCCCATACAGAGTTTCGTGGCTACAAAAAGGACATCAGGTAAATGTCACTAAACAATGTTTAGTTGAATTTAAAATAGGAGTATATAAGGATGAAATATTATGTGATGTCATTCCCATGGATGTTTGTCATCTATTGATGGGTAGACTGTGGAAATATGATAGGAATGTGATTCATGATGGGAGAAAGAACACATACACACTGGAGAAAAATGGTAGGATTCACATGTTGCTACCAATTAAAGATAAAGAGGTGAAAACAGAAACAAGCAACACTRTACTTCTCATGACTGGGAAGGAAATTCTTAAGGAGGTTAAGAAGAAGGAAGACAAACAATTTATGGTGGTCAGGAAGCCTAAAAYTGTTTTAACTAGTACAAGGATAGATGATTTACTAGAAGAAATCTAGAAGTTGCTGGGAGAGTTTRYTGATATAGTAGTGGATGAACTACCTTGTTCATTGCCACCTATCAGGAGTATAAGCCATCACATTGATCTTATACCTGGAGCCAGTTTACCGAAAAAATCCACGTATAGGTTGATGTCGCAGGAAAATGAGGAAGTCAAGAGACAGGTCCAGGACTTAATGGACAAAGGATTGATTCGAGAAAGCTTGAATCCATGCACTGTTCCAACATTGCTCAACCAAAAAAAACATGGAGGCTAGAGAATGTGTACAGACTCAAGGGCGATAAATAAGATTACCATCTGATACGGATTTCCATTACCAAGGATGGATGACTTGATGGATTGCTTGAGTGGAGTAATATTTTTTTCAAAGATTGATTTGAAAAGTGGATATCATCAAATTCGAATGAGAGAAGGTGATGAATGGAAGACAACATTCAAAACGAATGAAGGGATATATGAATGGCTTGTTATGCCATTTGGCTTAACAAATGAACCCAGTACTTTCATGAGATTGATGAATGAAGTCTTGGAGGATTTCATAGAGAAATTCGTCATTGTGTATCTTGACGATATATTAATTTTCAGTAAGACTGAAACAGAACACTTAAAACATTTAGCTGCAGTGATGAGGCGATTAAAACAAGAGAAATTGCTAACAAATATGAAGAAATCATCATTTATGAGGACATAACTCATTTATTTGGGTTTTTCTATCACTGCAAATGAGTTGAAGATGGATCCAGAAAAGGTAAATGCAATTAAGAATTGGCCATCGTCGAAGAGTGTGTTTGAAGTTCGAAGATTCCATGGTTTAGGAAGTTTCTATAGGAAATTCATCCGAAATTTCAGTGGAATTAGTGCACCAATGATGGATATGGTGAATAAAAGACACAAACCTTTTCACTGGACAAAGGAGGCAGAGAAGAGTTTCAATCTGCTGAAGAAAAAGATCACTGAGCAGCCAATTCTAGTTTTGCCGAATTTCAGCAAGACATTTCAGGTCAAGTGTGACACAAGTGGATTTGAAATTAGAGTGGTATTGAGCCAAGATGACAGGCCAATCACATACTTCAATGAAAAATTGAATGAAGCGAAGATCAAGTACTCAACATATGACAAAGAGTTCTATGCAGTCATACAAGCGTTAAAAAAATGGAGACATTATTTGGTTCCTAAAGAGTTTTTTTTGTACAATGATAATCATGCTTTACAATTCATGACTCAATAGGAGAAGTTGAACCAAAAACATGTTAAATGGGTTGAATTCATGCAGAATTTTACTTTTGTGATTAAGCATATTTATGGAACTGCTAACAAAGTTGTTGATGCTTTGAGCAGGAAATGTTTGCTTATGCAGGAATTCAAAGTCAAAACTTTGGGTTTTGATAACCTCAAATAAATGTACATGGATGACCCATATTTCAAGGAGGCATATGAGGCATCTGAGAATCCAGTTCTCAAGGACATAATTCAATGGACCGAATATATGATCCAGGATGGATTATTATTCAAGGGCAATCAGCTATGTATTCCAAAATGCTCCATGAGGGAGAACCTGTTGAAGGAAAAACACAGTGGAAGATTGGTTGGACACTTTGGTCATGACAAGACATTCTCAAAGTTGAATGGATCATATTTTTGGCCAAGGATGAGGACATATGTCAAGAAATTTGTGGACAAATGTAGAATTTGTCAGCACACAAAAGGGAAAAGGTAGAAAACAGGGTTATACCAACCATTACCCATACCTGAGAGGTCGTGGGATGCAGTAAGCATGGATTTCATATTGGCACTTCCATGAACACAAAGAGGGTATGATTCAATCTTTGTGGTAGTCGACATATTTTCAAAAATGGCACATTTCATACCATGCCAGAAAACTAGTGATGCAACTCATATTGCAAACCTGTTTTTCAAGGAAGTCATTAGACTTCACGACTTGCCAAGGAGTATCTTTTTTTATCGGGATACCAAGTTACTTGGACATTTCTGGAGGACCTTATGGAAGAAGGTAAGGACAAGTTTGTTTTTTATCTCAGTGTATCATCTACAAACGGATGGGCAAACAGAAGTTGTGAATAGAAGCTTGGGAGATTTGTTGAGGAGCTTAGTGACTGAACACCATAGTTAATGGGATCACATTCTGCCACAGGCAAAATTTTCTTATAATGATTCACTCAACAAAAGAACAGGTCAGAGTCCATTCCAAATTGTATATGGAATGAAGCCAAGGGGAGTTTATGAATTGAGATATTCAAAACAAGTTGAATTCAGAAGTGCTAGTGCAGAATACTTTGCGGAAGCAATGAAGGAGCTTCATAGCTGAGTTAAGGAGAAATTGCAGAGTTCAAGCCAAGAATACATGCACAGAGTAGATCAACATAGGCGAAAACTTTAATTTGAGGTTGGTGATATGATTCTTTCACATTTGAGGAAGGAGAGGTACCCAAGGGGAACATATAATAAGTTGAATATGAAAAAGATTGGACCGTGCAGAGCCATGAATAAATTTGGGGCAAACGCATATGAGATTGAATTACCCGATGGGATTGAAATTTCATCGATATTCAATGTTGTGGATTTGTACCATTATAGATCTGAAGAAGCAGGAGAAAAGGAAGAATAGAAAGAAGTTCATTGGACCAAATAGATTCTTGTAGCTAAAAATCCACAAATGGAAAGCATAATCAACAAAAGGATTAGCAAGAAGACCAGGAAGAAAGAGTATTTTGAATACTTGGTCAAATGGAAAGGACATCCAGTTGAATATGCCAGTTGGGAGAATGAAGCAGAAATTAAGAAGCATGGACAGACCGTGCAAGAGCTCATAAACATGAGTTCATGAAAATTTTTAAGTGAGGGAGTATGATGCAGGAGCATCGTAAGCATCCAAGCGAGCGTGAAGGCGAAAGACAGTTGGAAAGTGCAACACACATTTTTCACGTTTTGAAAAATTAAGGAGCGGATATTAATGTAATAGCTAGGAGGCGTACTTGCATATATATCTGGTTCTTGTAAACAGATCATGAGAGATTATCTCTCATCTGTTAATGTAAAAGGCATTTAAGTCAGTTAATGAAAGTAGGTAGGTTTGAATTAATAGATTAGACAATTTTAGAGAATAGGAGGGAAAATGAATATAGACACCCTCACCTTTGTATTGTTGTATCATTAGCACAGAATAGAGAAAGAGAGTTGTAGCAGAGAGCTGTAGAGAAGAACCCATGTACAAGAGAGATTGAGTTAATATATGAATCTTTGACTCAGATTTCATGATGTTATGATGTTTACTGTATACATATGTTGAATGGTATGCTTATAGTTGTTTTATTCTCTTTGTTATGCCATTGTTGTTATTCTGTGTTGAATGCATGATTTCATGCTAAGTATATGAATTATGAGAGATGAGAAGAATGAGTTTCAATTCTTTCTCATCTTGAGAGAGTTCTTATAAGGAGTGCAGTGAAATGTCTGCAAGGTGTGCATTGACAAGAGTTCTGAGTTTTATCTCAAAAATCTCACAAGAGATACCATTGTTCTCATTCCAGCAGAAGTGCAGGTGAATCACAGAAGTCGTGCAAGGTGTGCGCAGGCTATTTGAGGCCTCAAAACTTATCAACTAAGGTTGAAAGGTTGAAGGACTGCTATTACAAAAAGTGCACAGAGTCGAAAGATCAAATACCTAGAAGTATTTGAAATATTTCCGCAAGGAGTGCGTGCAGGAGTCCTTTTAGAGACTCCAGTTTACAAGTTAAAGCTCGGGAGGATCAACACCTCTGAAGTGTTCAAAGGGAGACAAGGAAGAAAAATCATCGCGTAGAAGGTTAAGTTTTGGGAGAAGAACATTGGCTCGGTTCACAGAGATTCTTGAGGAAGAAATTGAACTATCGAAATTCTTCATGGAGAACATGCGAAGTTGCGTGGACCGTAGGATCCATAGGATTTGCAGGGTGGATAAGGGTTGGATGAACCCATTACGTTGGTGTCAAGGATCAATGAACACCGTCAATCATGGTCAGTTTGGGCCATCATATCATTTCACGAACTCGGGGTTTGTGAGTTTGGAGGGGGAAGACTAAACTCTTGGAGTCACTAAGTTCTGAGTTGCGAGAAGTGGAGGAAGAGATCCAGACAGTTGGATCCAAGCCACAGGAAAACCATCATATCTGAATCTTCGTGGGGTATCACATATCGTGAGTTCGGAGGATAGACCAAATCCTTTGGTTGTGTGAATTCCCGAATAGCGAGAAGTAGGGCAACGGTTGGATCTGAACAAGTAGGAACAACCATTGGATCAGAACCTCTTCACTATATCGCGTATTGGGGTTTTGGAGGTTGGGAAGAATCAGTTTTGACTATAGGAGACGCAAAGAGCCGAGGGCCAAGGTCTCGGGTGAGCACATGGAACGTCCATCGAGTGGGGATTGCGTGATTTATAGGTGGACACTTGTCACCTCACAAGAATCAACACCCTATTGACTTCTCGTGCTTCGGGTTCTCATAAGAAAGGAGCACAAAGGCTCAACATATCAAATCGCAAAGTTGTGAGTTTCGAGAAGCACTGAAGGAGTCAAACCTTCTCTGACTTTTTCATCTCGTAGTTTCATAAAAGAAGGACCCAGAGGTTCAACCTTTCAACTCGCGAACTTGTGAGTTGCAAGTGAGGTTAGTGTTTATCTCTAGCCGGTGGGTATGCGCGGAGGGAACTAACAAGAAAGAGCCATACCCATTTCTTCTCGGGTATCGGTGTTTGGTGAAGAAAAGTCAAGGGTATTCGACCCGCGAACACGTGATTTGCGAAAGGCGCTTGCACAAGGAACAAGTTGTGGTTATATGGAGGTGTAAGGATCGCGCCTGAAGTTCAATTAGACAAGGCGGTTTTTTCAGGAAGGACATGTGGAAACACTGGTGTGTGCGTGGGATTCCATGTGGAGGAATCGAAGAGTCAATTTGACTCAGGGGCAGATTTAGAATGATCATGCACGGATCTTTGCCCGAGGGTCAGGGTCTGCATCAACCATATTCTAGAAAGGGACTGGTTGGAAGCCTTTCTTTCGCTGATTCATTATGTCATGTTTATTATCCTTCCATACCTTGGTAATTTCAAACCTATGTATTTACTGATCATATCACATCTGGGCCTTTCTAAACACATCGTTTAAAGTCTTGGGATTTTCAAATTAAATTCTATCTTTGTACGACTGTGGTAGAAAGATTAAGAATCATTATATCTTTACTTTGTCTTCCTTGACATATGGTACAAATCTCAATGGTTCTAGAAATTTATTTATCAGATTGTCCCTGGTCATTTTTCCGAATCTTATCTCATATAATTCCTTAGAATTTCTTTCGTAATAGATTTCTAAAAAATATTGCTTCTTCAAATATTTCTTAAAATCTGACCATTCCATCTATTTATCTTTCAATCCCTTAGCCAATTTCAGGTCTTGCCACCAAATACTTGATTTTCTATTCAAGTTGTAAATGGCCATACTGACTTTCATATTACTAGAGTAATTATAAATATGGAAGTATTTCTTTATATCTAGTAGCCATGCTTCAACCTCTTCACTCATCCTTGATTCTCCATCAAAGGTGGATGGCTTTATTTTCTTGAATTCACCTTCCAGGTGATCTACTTGTTTTCTTTTTCTTCTTGTAGTTGGTTTGTTTCCTGCCATGTGTGTGTCTTCAGAAGAACTGTTCTCAATTTATGTTTCGTGACCAGAGTTTTTAGAGGACCTTTTGCTGACTTCTTCCTCTTTTTCATTTTCCTTTGGGATATTTTTTGTTACTATATTGCACAACAAAATTTCATTTATTTCTAACTGGTCTTCATGTGCCTTTTCCATATTTTCATTATCTTCTTTAAACACTTGTAATTCCACAATGAGGTTCTTCATTGTTTCCAAAACCTAGGTGGCTAAAATTCCTTCATTGTTATGAATAGGTTCTTTATGAAGTCCTTGATTAGGATTCTCTTCAGGTCTGATTTCTTCTTCATTCTGTGCTGACATTATCACAACAGTCCAACAATTTTTTATGTTTGTAATAGTAAACATATTTGTTATTTTTTCTTTAACCGAAAATAAAAAATTTAAATAATTTGGCCTTTCGTTGAGGTCCAAGTGCTATAACCTTCATCTTTGATACCATATGTAATATACCCCAAATTTCCCAAATAATTATTTTTTTTTCTTAGGGGACATTAAGTTCCTTGACTCTTCAACATTTGATTGTGACACAGAGATAATCCATTAGACATATCTTTATTCCTTTATTTTATTCCTAGCAGAGTTATCATCATAAATTGTCATAAAGTCTATCCATAATCTTAACATTAGCCATAATGATATGCATTATTTATCCTACAGACTTTCGTGTGGATACCTCAACACTTTACTATCTGTATCAATATATATATATATATATATATATATAGAGAGAGAGAGAGAGAGAGAGAGAGAGAGAGAGAGAGAGAGAGAGAGACTATAATATGGATTCTCTAACAATAACACTATCCATATCAATATATATATGTGCATATAGTTTACCATATAAATTATCATATGGATTCCATACTCTAACACTATCCACATCAATATATGTGTGTGTGTGTGTGTGTGTGTGTGTAGTTTACCATATAAACTATCCTATGGATACCATAACATTAAATTTATCCATATCAATATATATATATATATTGTTTACCGTATGACCTATCACATGGATACTATACACTAACACTATCCATAATTCATTGTTTAACATATAAAACTAACACTAATCACAACTTATCTTTTAACAAATAAATTTTTATATGGATACTATCACAACGTAAGACTTTAGCCTAAATGATATACCTATCGTTTAAGATATATATTAAAATGTGCATACCCTAGCATCATATACTCTTTGTATAGTGTAACTAGCATAAACCATAACTAGAATGGTTCGTAACCCTACCCGACTAGTGACACGACTCTGAAATAAATTGGTTTGCAATCCATTTTTAATCATGGCTGACAGGTCCGGTCTACAATAATTTACCTCTAGCTATTTCATTAGTGGGAGGCATGTATCATACCTCCCAAACTTGACACTTAGGCACCCCCACCCAATGTGGGATCGCCATATCTATGGCTTCACATGGAAGAAGTATTGGTACGTACCTACTCCGTTTATGCCTCTAGTGAGGCCCTCGAGGTCAGAATCATTCATTGTTTTTCTCCCCCTTTGGTCTTGCAACATTTTATCTCTGCGTTGTATGCGAAAACACCCTTTACGCTACATGCTAACCTTTCCCTGCTCTATATGGATGATGACGTGGGGAAGCTAGAACTTGGTAAAACATGGGGAAGGAAACACATCTCTAGTTCTTCCATGCACAAGGTAAGAAAAATAACTCTATTTCCATCCATGCTATCCATGTTATCCATGAATGAATACTCTGTTTTGATGCAATGTAATATAAGAAAGGTGTATGAACAGAATCCCCTTTTTCTCTCTCTATTTAGGATTTACAATGTATTATCATTGCACCAACTTAAGCGTGTTTCTTTTGGGGTTCCTCTGTGTTTAATTTTTGGGTCTGGAGGTTATTGGATTTTCCCCTCGGTGGACTATTGTTCTTCTCCCCATACTCGTTATGGTCCTTTTATGGTTGGAAAGTTTTAAGGGTTGAACCCTGGTCTATCTCTTTTCACCACTATCACCCTATTAAACCTATGCTCTCAAACGCGTCTACATCAACAAAGCCATGTCTGTCCAGCACTCTGTCCAATCCTAGTCTTCCTTGGTAGCACAATCCATAACTGGTAGTTCCACAAAGATACCTGAAGACCTTTTTTACTATTGTTCAATGCTCCTTCTCTCATTTTGACATATACCTGCTCAAAACTCTCAATGCATGTGCAATGTCTGGTCTAGTACAGACCATTGCATGCATCAAACTACCAATTGCACTGGCATACAGAACATGGGACATGTCCTCTTCTTCTTCCTGTGTCTTGGAACACTCATATACAGATAGATTTACACCTATAGCAATAGGAACCTTGACCGGTTTACTTCCATGCATATTAAACCTCTGCAATATCGTCTCAACATATTTTCTTTGATTCAACTAGAGTTTCATGTTTGCATGATCTCTTTTAATATCCATTCCTAGAATGAAGTTAGCAGCACCGAGATCCTTCACGTCAAATTTGGGGGATAGCTGCAATTTCGCCTTCTTGGTAACATCCATGTTATTTCCTACCAACAACATGTCATCAACATACAACACTACACAAATTAAGTGATTACCAACTTGCTTGGAATATACATAGTGATCAACCCTTCTTCTTACAAATCCCAATCCAAGGATGTATGTGTCAAACTTTTGGTACCACGTCCTAGGTGATTTCTTCAGACCATATAATGACTTCTTTAGCTTACATACCAACTCTTTCTTTCCCTTCACTACAAAGCCTTCTAGTTTCTTCGTGTAGATTTCTTCTTCCAGATCCCCATGTAGGAATTTTGTCTTCACATCCATCTGTTCCACTTCAATATCAAAAGAAACAACAATAGATAAAATAAATCTAATAGAAGTTAACTTAGAAACAAGAGAAAAAATCTCACCAAAGTCAATTCCCTATACCTAGGAATAACCTTTTTCTACTAATTGAGCTTTGTATTTCTCCACTTTACCTTGTGCATTAAACTTCTTCTTAAACAACCATTTGCTACCAATAGATTTTCTTCCAGCTGGCAACTCAACTATATCCCATGCCTCATTCTTATCCAAGGCATCCATTTCTTCAACCATGGCCTTCTTCCAAAGTTTACTATCCTTTGAATTCACTGCTTCCCTGACAGTTCTGGGATCATCATCAGTAATAGATAAAGAAAAGTTGGAAATAAAATCAGGTGGACTATACCTTTCTTTTTTCCTTCTATCTCTCACTGATCTCCTCAATACTGGGGTATGAGGTTCTTCTTCTTCTTCTTCTTTTGCTTCCTCTTCTTCAGATGATTCAGATTTTGCATCATCCAACTCAAGCTCTATCTTCTCAGGTTTGTCATTCATTGGTAGGAATTCTTGTTTGGACACATCTTTTACCTCTCTGAAATCAACATCTCGACTGTAAACAATTTTCTTGGTTTCTGGGTTCCAAATCTTATAACCTTTCACACCATATTTATAACCAATAAAGATACACTTTTCATCCTTTTTATCCATCTTACTTATATTTTCCTTTGGAACATGTACATAAGCATCACAAACAAACACTCTAAGATGTTGAAGAGAGGGTTTCTTTCCAGACCATACCTCATGTGGAGTTTTATCAGCCAACACTGATGAAGGTGATTGATTGACTAGGTAACATGTTGTACCCACTGCCTCTGCCCATAATTCTTGTCCTAACCTGGCACTTCTAAGCATGCTCCTTGCTTTTTCCATCAGTGTCATGTTCATCCTTTCTGCAACTCCATTCTACTGAGGAGTGTATGGAGTATTCTTGTTCCTTTCTATACCACACCTCTTACGGAATTCTTTGAATTCATTTCCACAGAATTCCCCACCATTATCTGTTCTCAATACCTTTATTTTCTTCTCTGTCTGATTTTCTGCCAAAGCCTTAAACTCTTTAAATTTATCAAACACCTCAGATTTCTTTCTAAGAAAATAAATCCATGTGTTCCTTGAAAAATCATCTATGAATGAAACATAATACACAGATTTACCTAGGGATGGAATAGGAACAGGTCCAAACACATCACTATGTATCAACTCTAAGATCCCCTTTGCTCTTGTAGCACCATATGGGAATCTTACTCGATTATGTTTACCATATATGCAATGTTCAAAGAAATCAAAATCCAGAGTGAAATTAGAAATACCTCCGACCATGCCTTTACTGTGTAGTGTTCGAAGGCCCTTTTCTCCAATATGCCCCAGTCTTTGATGCAAAAACATGATCTTCTTTTCAGGGACGGTATTGGTCTTGTGTTCTTTATTTGTCTTCTCAAGGACAACATAACTGTTACACCCATTGGTATAAGTGCTTCCCAACAACTTGTGCAGAGTTCCACACTGAACTCCCCTCATCAACACCATTTCCCCTCGTACCATTTTGCAAGTGTTATTTCTAAATACATTATCCACTCTTGCATCATCCAACTTTCTTATAGATATTAGTCTCCTAGCAAGTTTTGGAATGTGCAGAACCCCAGGAAGTTTTCTAATCCTTCCATATTTTAGCAGCAACTTAACCCTTCAACGTCCCAATATTTTTGTTGTCGAGTCATCTCCTAGGAATACATCACCACCATCATATTTTTTATATTCAGAGAACCACTCCCTTTGAGGATTCATATGGTATGACACACCTGATTCAATCAACCATACATCACAGTCTGCATGTGTACTTGTAGATGCCAAGTAAACATCACCTCCTTCTTTAGTGGAGGTTTTCAGCTCTGTGGAAGAGGTACTATCATATCCCTTTGATTTTTCAACCTTCTTGTTTTACCACACTTCCAACACTTCCTCAAAGATTTTCCTGGAGACTTAGATCTACCTATATATTTAGATATCTACCCCTAAGTCTTACCAGGGTTCCTGTCTTGGATACAACCTCTTACAAATAAAGCATTTTTGTTATGACCAACCATGCTTTTTCGCCTCATCTCTTCAAATAACAAGGATGAAACTACATCCTCGTACTTAAATTTAGATTGAGTGGTACTACCTATTGCTACAACCAGATTTTCCCAAGAGTCTGGCAAATAACATAACAAATTAATACACTTATCTTCTTCTGCAATCGTAATATTAACAGAGCCAAGTTGACTTACCAGAGTATTAAAGGCATTTAGATTTTTTGTCACAGAATCTCCATCCTCCATCCTAAGATGATATGGCTTATTTTGAAGAGACAACTTGTTTACCAGGGACTTTGATTGATACAAATTCCCCAACTTATCCCATAGTTCCTTGGCTGTAGATTCTCCTGAGGTAGTCAACAACACTGAATCTGCTAGGCATAGTCAAATAGTACTCCTTGCTCTTCTGTCCAACTTCTTCCAATCTTCCTTTGACATACCGGTAGCTAGTGTACTGGTAGTTTGTGTACTGGTAGGTTGTGTACCAGTAGCCTGTGTGCTAGTAGATGGTGTACTAGTAGGTTGTGTATTAGGATCCACAACGATCCATTTTTCTTTTCCTACAAGAAGTTCCTCCATCTTCAGCTTCCATAGCTCAAAGTTTTTACCATTGAACTTCTTTATCTCGATTATAGAAGAGATTTCCATTCCTCTTTCTGCACTCAAATCACCACTAGAAAAGCTCCCACTAAACCCAAGTTTATCACAGACCCAAGATAAACTTGATCTATCAAGAACAAGCAAAACCCTCAACAACAAAGGTGTCTCTATAAAGCCAAAAATGATCTATGATACCACATGTAAGTTTTAAACCCGTGAAGTAAAGAAATGCATATAGATTCTTAAGAAAAACAAAATTTAATCAATGTTTCATACACAGAGTACACAGAGATTTTATACCGGAAACCGTCAACTGGGAAATCCTTTCGTATATTCATTATATCAAATTTCACCATTCACTATACAATATATACAATGTTTTTAGGTATTCCGTATATACCAAAACCCTAATCCCTAAAACCAAGATTATTTTTAGTAAACCACTAAAAATAGAAAACTATGCTAAAAATAGCAAAAACTGCCCAAAAAAAAAATTTCAAGGAACTCCGTGTAACCAGGGGGGGCATACCTTCCCCCCCTGGGACCCCCCTAGGAAAGATCCTGATGCACACGAAAAAAATAGAGCACTACTACGAGGGATCATCAAACACAGTTTTCATATATGACGCACCCACACACACACATGCAAAGAATATAACACATACCCAACAACAAGAGCAATGTTAAGAGGTATCAGGTCCGACGTGGTTTCTATGGGAGAAACACTCTTGTAGGTGTCAAGAGAAATTTCTTGTACGTCGCAAGAGAGATGTCCCGGAGGTGGCAAGAGAGACGTCTTGGAGGTGAAAAAAAAAAGGTAACGAGGTATCAGCTCCGATATGGTTACCATGGGAGCGAAAATCCAAGACGTCACAATAACGATTGTGTTTTAGGTATTTAAAAAAAAAATGCAATATCAATATTGAGAGGGAAATGTACATTAACCTCTTTGCTAAGATACTAGCCATATCAATATTTAAATTTATATTATCGGTCTTTGGCAAGGATGGTTGAGGAGGAGGACTCACTTCCAATGTTAAATGGGGTCTTATCTACTGAGGTTTAGGATCACTAGGATATGTCTTGGGTGTGTTATGACACAAACTCACAATTGTTGAGCTAAATTTTGAAAGCTCAAGTGTAATCATGCGTAACTTAGAGGGAAGTCCCTTGTCACCTCACCAACCCTCTTTCACTTCAAGCCAACTTTCCTCCGACTGAAGGGGCTTTCCCTCAATTAAGATTGCGAGGAATTAGGGCAAGGAATATCAATGCGGAGAGTGAAGTCCAAGAAAAATGTGTTTGGGTAGATTGAGACTATTGAAGAAAGTACTCAGAGGTCTCAAGATCAATGTCTTTTCATTGGGCATATGGAGTTAATGTAGATCTTCAGTGGAGACCGAGGGAAAAATAAGACTTGAAATTCTATCATAGGATTATCACCTCATAATCCTAGGTCAACCTCCTAGGAGAGAACACCCTAGAGTTTACCTCCTCATAAATAGTAGGTTCCATCCTATCCCTTCATGAGCTACTAGCACAAGATCAAGAAAACTATGCTTTAAACCCTAGGTGGATAGCCACTTCTAACCCCTAGAATTAAACCCTAGCCAAGAAAATATTTAAGAGGATATCCACTCCTAACCGTTAAGATGGATAAAATAAGGGAAGGGGATGATCACTCTCAGTCCTTCCTTAGGGTTTCAAGATTGTTCAAGGAGACAAAGTTAACATGCAACTATTAATCTAATAGAGCATTCACCAAGATATCCCAAGAAACATCACATGCAACATAATGAAAATGCTTAAGATAAGGTACATATCATTAATAAAACCCATTGTCATGTAACATCCACCAAAAATAAAGAGAAAACATCCACTAGATAAATCTCCAAAAAATGCGCCTGAGTATAACACAAGATGCTTCAACAAAATTTTCTCAAATCATGGGAAAAGAGGGGCTTTGGTGCAACATCTAGCCTCCAAAGGCCCTACAATGCTCTCTTTTCTGCTCAAAATCATCTATACAAACTTCAACTATTCTTCAAGTGGTCTAGGGTTTCCTTCACCAAGACTGTAAGAAAGAGCCAACATCTTCCTTCACATGGGGGAATGTGGGCTTCAAAATGAGATAATGTCGTATCACAATCAAGATCCCACAAAACGATCCAAGGAATTACCTTCTTTACTAGTTAAGAAAATAAAGAACCATTATCCATTTACATATGGGTGTAAGAGATGCAACACAAGCACATAACCTTCCTCAAGGGGTTGGCCCTAAATTTCTCTTCCACATGAAACCCTAATCCATATCTAAGCTATTAGAAGAGATGTATGTAATAGAATAGTTCTTAATTGAACATGTGTTCAAAGACACTGAAGATGGGAAATTATTGAAGACTACTATGGAATTTGAAGATGATAAAGCCAGAAGGACTTGGCAAAGAGATGGCAGACAGTCTGAAGACAAAAGGAAATTGCAGATTGCAAAAGAAGGAATAAAAAAGAGGCATGAAGATAGCCTTATGTCAAGATCAATCAAGGATATATATATAGTGCAAACACTTGAGGCAATGGGATTATCTCTTCAAATTTTATTCAGTGATTATGAACCTGTATTAATAGTTAATGGGAAGGAAATTGTCTTGAAAGGACATAAAGGAGCACTAATGGAAAGGACTCTTAGTAAAGGTTTCATTATGGAAGATGGTAGAACATAAATTCATAAGGAGAATTCATTCCAAGGAGGTACATCTAGTCCAGTAGCACTTAAGACTTTAAAGAAAAGCACTCTCTATGGCCCCTTACTCCATGAAACTAACTTCCACTCTAGTGAAACAAGGTCTCCTTTCTTGCTACTGGTTGATATAAGAGTTGGCCTCTATGATCTTTTTTCCATAGAGACTAGTTATAATATTTTCATATCTAAGTTTTCACTGCTTTGTTCTCAGGGCTGAGCCCCGTTATGAACTGCTCTTCCCTAATAACTACTATAATCTGAAGAACTGGGATGTATACAATACTTACCCACTCTATCATCCTCTAATTACCATTATATATATACATATATATATGAGAGACTCACGGGGACTACTCAATTTGACGATGACGAACGATCCGCCCATAGGGGGTTTACAGCACAAGGCTCCTACAGAGGGTGGCTACGCCACCAAATATAAGATGCTCATCTTTGCACAACATAGGGACTAGCATGATTTCTGGAAGAACATGAAATAGTGAAAGATCCAACATGTGAGACACAATGATCATGAGAAATTCCCGAATTGGAAATGCTATAACATACTCTTTCCCATAACTTTTTGTACTGGACCAACCTATTGAAATGAGAATAAAGATTAAAATTGTGTTCAATACCATATAGAATGGGGGGATATATGGTGGGCCTGAACTATGATTATATGATTCCCTCAATCGATCAATAAATCCAGTTAGAGAAACAATTGGGACAGAAGAGCAACATGTGTGTCTGTTTTCCTAACCATGAGGAAGCACATAAACCTTACTATCTTCGGCCCTATTTCAACCTTCAATCAAGTAGAGCCTATCATTCATTGACAGACCAAACTATGTAAGGAAAGACATGCAATGGAGGGGGACCAAAAGGGAACTCCTTCCTTTTGGGGTGGGGCGACCATCTCTGATTTAAGATCAATATCCTATTCATTTGAAGAATATATTTCAAGTAGTATCTCATGGCACGACATCTCCCTCCGATCGAGCATACCTTTTGAATGGATCCGACTCCATATACTAACATTAGGTGGGTGGAAGGTGGAGAAGACACATACATGGTGGTTTACCATTCAAGTGAGTTCACTTCGGGGTTGGATAAAAGAGGAGAGGAGTGTGGCTCATATCTGCAACCATATGTATGTTATCACGCCTGCCCGTTTGCGAGCTATCGATCACCAAGTGACCAACATCTGCTTTGATCGAGCTATCTCTGAGCAATATTGATTTCTAGTTAGTGGTTATTGGTGCTCCCAACTAGCTTCATGAACAGTTTAATCACTCATACTGAGTGCATTAATGGCAATGGGTTACCCATAACTATTATGATCATGGCTACAGATGCTTGTATACACCGATGTTTATTGTAGCATCTTGATTACAGTATCTCTAATCAATGGTGTTAATTATAGATAATACGTATAAGCTATCACGTTATCCATGGGAAAACTTCTTATAAGCACACTACTCATCTTGTGAATCCAATCGTATTAGTAATTAGGGTTATTACATATAACACTAGTAATGGTATATCCCTATCTATGTTTGTTTCCCATTTTATTACTATTGTGTTAATTGGGGAGATATAATAAGGCTATGTAACTAATCATAAGTGTTTACCTATTATAGAGAGATACAACACCATATACATTTCATTGAATATACATATGATCTAAAAATAGGGGGCTGACTTGTTATGCTATGCAAGCACCCTCTACTTCATTAAAATAAACATTTTAGGACCTTGCTCAATGTCTTAGTTATGAAAGAGGTTTTATGTGTCAAGTTCATGCTTCTTTAAAATGTTTATGTGTGAGGTCTTGAAAAAGTTAAATATGTGTTTTAAGAAAATACACAATAAACATAACTTGCAGCAAATAAACCAGCAAACTCACAACAATAACAAGATGATAAAGGAGTTCACCCCCAACTAGGCTACATCTCCTTGAGCCTCCATCAATGGACTAGGCTCTCTGGGATTAGTTTGTCAATGATTCTTTTACAATCTTCTGATAAACTCCAATGGATTTAATGACTATACCATTGGGTTCAGAATACATAAAAACCCCAAAAATGACTAATAGAACTCTGAAAAAGGATCTTGGCTCCTCCGGGCATGACCTCTTCTACATGTGGCCTTAAGCTTCCCTGACCTTCCTTGTGGAAAAAACACCTGTAAAATTGATCAAATGCCTCTGAAACCTATCCCAATGTGTTCAGAGCATAACAATTAGCCAAAAATGACTATTCAGTCACATAAAATAGACTTGGGCTCATCTAAGCATGGCCTCCATCAATGGGGGCTTCAAGCTCCCTAGATCTCCCTGAAACGTCAATGGTGTAAAAATGCAAAATAATTCTTCAAATTCCTTTGCAAACAATGCCAATGGATTCAAAACATCCAAAAACCCCTAGCTGGGCTTTTTCAACACCTCATTTGGCCAAAAAATGAAGAAGATAGGCTTCCTGGAAGTTTCCCCTTCAAACTTGTTGTCTCTGGTTCGCCAAAACGCACCTCTGTGCGTCCAACCTAGCCTTTGTGCTCATTTTCATGCTAAAACCTAGCACCATGCACAAATCCAAAAAACACGCAAAATTGTCTAACAATTAGGGAACTAAGCCCCCTAACTACATAGGCGTTGGGCGCATGGGGCCATGTGGCCAAGTCTTAACATGCAAAAAGGGCTACGTTTGCATGCCTTGAGGGATCGACACATGTCCAAGCGTGTGGGTGGGAAACCATTTCAAAAAACAATGTGTCCATATATATATAGCAAGTATCATATGGGATATGGCACACATAACCGAGGGTTGGGTCTAAGCCCCAGCCCGGACCCCCGCGCCAACCATAAAACAATGCGAATTTAAATATATATAAATTCATATATATAACAAGCAACATAGTGTGGTGCATTGGTAGGGAGGAATTTGCAAATACTTTACATATGCATGAAGGTCCTGGGTTCGAATCCTATGGACTCCATAAAAATTTTAAACACCCAAAAACATGGTGCCACGTGGCATCCCATGCCTGGGCCACGTGGCACCAAACCATTCGCCACAATGATGCCACATGTCAGCAGTCTATTCGTCCACGTGTCCTTCCAATAATGCCTACCATGTCAACTACCACCTCAACGTATGGACATACCATGTCAAATGTATGGCCCCTGCCACGTCATCATGTACGGACTGTACGAACTATACAGTCATCATCTTTTTTTTCCCTGTTTGGCAAATCGAACAGATCGCGATATCTCACTCATCCGATGCATGCTTGAACCCATTTGAGTTGTGATGGGTTCGTGACGATGAGGGATATGCACCTATTTGTTTTGAGGCAATTCCGAGAACTTTTATTTTTTGGCTAAATTTTGACCCCTGGTCCAGATTTTGATCACACCTTCCCACTGAAAGGATTTTAGACCCAAAAAAGATGATGATTATCTATCTGAGCTTCAATACTCTTCTCCTTCCAAGTTCTATCAACTGATTCTACTTGAAAAGTCTTTTGAAATCACCTGGATACCTTGACATGCCTTGCACTGTAAGTGGCTATGTCCCTCAACCACTGTTCTTTGGCTGCTGCTGACCCACTGTTCTCTTTATGTTTGGAAGACTAACAACCTTCCCACTGAGAATCAAGTCCCTCTTGTGAACTCTTTAGCGTCAACACAATTCACTCTACAATGTCTGCAAAAACTTTCCCGAGACATCCTGTCACAAACAAAGAAATCCATCAATCTTGAAAACAAATTTATACAAGACTGAAAATGAAGCCATCAAAGTCTTTTTTCTCTTCAAGAAAATGGTCATATCTTGTACTTCATCAAAGTACATGGCGTTTTCTTGCATCTTGGTGTACTCAAAATCAATGTACAAACCAACAAACACCATCGACTAAACATAAGTCGAAAAACATGATCGACACAACATAGTCGTCAAGACAACATCGACACAAGTCAAGACTCATTTGAAACATATAGACCTTCCCAAAATGACAAGTCGACTGATCCGGATTTATGTAGGAACACAATGAAATACAGAAATACACATAAACGCAGAGATGCAGCGGAAATAAGACTTCATTTCATTAATAACAAATGACTGAAATATGCTTACAGACAGAATGGAAATAAACTAGCTAGGGC
>SNQJ01S0124561.1:1058-19261 GCA_010110895.2 Picea sitchensis | reverse complement strand
TTTGTTCATTGCTTATTTACTCTTCAGTTATTGGATAATAATGCTTCATTGATATAGCACTTGGATTATATGGTTAAAAGGGATTAAATTGCTCTATTACTGATTCACCCCCCCTCTCAGTAATCCAACACAAAAACACATGCATGTGCATAGTTCTTCAACTCTCCTTCAAGTACAAACATAAGTACATAAACCCAAAACATGTGGGTACATAAGAGATGAATATGAAAAAGATATATGGATGTAACAAATGAGCATCATACCCCTCTTTTACATTCTCCTGGCGAAGTTGTGCAACAAACAAGCATGCCTTCAAATGAATTGCATTCACATGCAACTTGCATCATACAAGTTGTGATAAATCGTTGCAACTTGTCATACTCTCAACATAAATGCATACATAAGGCTGAAATGTGCATCTACAATAGAAAATGCAAGCCTTACTTGCTCAAGAAATCTAACCATTTCTTACCAAGCCAACTCAATGGTGAATTTTTTTGCTGAAAATCATCTTGACTCACATCGATGATGGAATATCCTCTTCCATTCTTTCTAGACTCTTTGTCCATCTTCTTCTTGTGCTATGGATGAGTGGTTGGATGCAATGTCCAACATTGGTCAATGAAATGACCTCGCTTCTGACAATGAGTGCAAATATTTTGCATCCTTTTTTCAAGTTGTCTTTGCTTGTAAAGTTTCCTAAAAGTGGTCAATCTTTTACAAGATTTTGAAACATGATGGTTATATAAACCACAATATGTACATGGACTTTTTCTGCCATTTTTACATGCAAATTTATCATGCTTAACATAATCAAAAGAAACTGAATGATAGGTAGAAATATACCTTGAACATTCACCTTTATCGCCTTCTCGAGGAGGTGAGTTGGAAGAGTTACCAACTCTCTTTTGAAGAACAACAATAGTGTTCTTTTCCTCATCACTGTCACAACTCTTTCGTTTCACACATTTGCATTCATCTTGAACACATACTTTGCTTGCTTGAGGGAATGAACTTGCAACAAAAGTTCTTGAACATTCACCTTTATAGCCTTCTTGAGGAGGTGAGTTGGAAGAGTTACCAACTCTCCTTTGAAGACCAACAACAATGTTCTTGTCCTCATGGCTGTCACAACTCTCTTGTTTCATACATTTGCATTCATCTTGAACACATACTTTGCATGCTTAAGGGATTGAACTTGAAACAAAATTTGTTCTTGGAACTTTTTCCCTTGTCTCCTCAACTTTGGAATTTGCTCCATATTTTTGGTCATATCCAAGAACACAATACTTGGGTCCCTCCTCAACAACAATAGGCTAAACAATGCCTTGTGCAAGCTTGCCTAACCCTCTACCTTTATAGCTCATTTTTAACAATAACTTGGACCCTATTTCTCTAGTGTGATTTTCAAAAACACCAAAGCATTCATCTTGAGAGGAATTTGAAGATAAACTAACATTACATACCTCATGTTCATGCATGTACTTGGTAAGGGTTTCCTTTGCCTCATGGAGTTGAGTCTCCATCTCATGCAACTTTTCAAGAAGCTGGTATTTCTCCTCCTTTATGGCCATCAACTGCTCTTGAAGGGAAATGCTCTCTTCTTTATCTTTCCACAACTCTTGTACCATATCACTCATGGTTACAAACTCCTTCAACATCTCTTTGTCAAAGAACTTGGATAATGAATATGTATGAGAACTATCAATGTTTGAAGCTTCCTCCATCCTTGCAAGATATCAAACTTCAACACAAAACTTGCACAATAATACCAACAACTAAATCTCTAGTTATCAATGACAATCACATGAAAAAAAACTATGCTTTGATACCACCTAATCTGAAAATAGGGGGATGACTTGTTATGCTATGCAAGCACCCTCTACTTCATTAAAATAAACTTTTGGGGACCTTGCTCAATGTCTTAGTTATGCAAGAGGTTTTATGTGTCAAGTTCATTCTTCTTTAAAATGTTTATGTGTGAGGTATTGAAAAATTTAAATATGTTTTTTAATAAAATACACAATAAACATAACTTGCAGCAAATAAACCAGAAAACTCACAACAATAATAAGATGATAAAGGAGTTCACCCCCAACTAGGTTACATCTCCTTGAGCCTCCATCAATGGACTAGGCTCTTTAGGATTAGTTTTTCAACGATTCTTTTAAAATATGATTCTCAACTCCAATGGATTTACTGACTGTACCATTGGTTTCAGAATAAATAAAAACCCCAAAAATGACTAATAGAACTCTGAAAAAGGATCTTGGCTCCTCCGGGCATGACCTCTTCTACATGTGGCCTTGAGCTTCCCTGAGCTTCCTTGCGGAAAAAACACCTATAAAATTTCTCAAATTCCTCTGAAACCTATCCCAATGTGTTTAGAGCATAACAATTAGCCAAAAATGATTATCCAGTCACAGAAACTAGACTTGGGCTCATCTGAGCATGGCCTCCATCAATGGGGGCTTCAAGCTCCCTAGAGCTCCCTGAAACTTCAATGGTGTAAAACCTACAAAATAAGTCTTTAAATTCCTTTGAAAATAGTGCCAATGGATTCAGAACATCCAAAAAACCCTAGCTGGGGTTCTTCGACACCTCATTTGGCCAAAAAATGAAGAAGATAGGCTTCCTGGAAGTTTCCCCTTCAAACTTGTTGTCTCTGGTTCGCCAAAACGCATCTCTGTGCGTCCAACCTAGCCTCTGTGCTCATTTTCGTGCTAAAACCTAGCACCATGCACAAATCCGCAAAATTCACAAAACTGTCAAACGGTTAGGGAACTAAGCCCCCTAACCGCATAGGCATTGGGCGCATGGGGCCATGTGGCCAAGTCTTAACGCGCAAAAAGGTCTAAGTTTGCATGCCTTGAGGGATCGACACGTGTCCAAGCGCATGGGTGGGAAATTGTTTCTAAAAATAGCGCGGGCATATATATATAGCAAGGGTCATATGGGATATGCCACATATAACCGAGGGCTAGGGCTAAACCCCAGCCTGGACCCCCACACCAACCATAAAACAATGCGAATTTAAATATATATAAACTCATATATATAACAAGCAACATAGTGTGGTGCATTGGCAGGGAAGACTTTGCAAAGAATTTTCATATGCGTAGAGGTACGGGGTTCGAATCCCATGGACTCCATAAGAAATTTAAACACCCAAAAACATGGTGCCACATGGCAGCCCATGCTCGGGCCACGTGGCACCAAACCATTCGCCACAATGATGCCATGTGTCAGAAGTCTATTCGTCCATGTGCCCTACCAACAATGCCTGCCATGTCAACTTCCACCTCAGTGTACAGACATACCACGTCAGATGTACGGCCCCTGCCACGTCATCATGTATGGACTGTACAGTCAACATCTTTTTTTTTGCATGTTTGACAAATCGAGCATATCGCAATATATCACTCATCCGATGTCCGTTTGAACCCGTTTGAGTTGCATTAGGTCCGAGAACTTTGATTTTTCGGCTAAATTTTGACCCCTGGTCCAGATTCTGATCAACAAAGAATCACACTTATTAGGGAACAATGGTATCATGATTAGTGAGATAGATACTTGTATCATGATTACTGATAGAGATACTTGTATCAATATTGAAGTTGTTCCACACTATATTTCTAAGTCCCTCCCGTGGAACTTTTATACTTTCTATCTCTTCTAATTTTTTTTCCTCGGTTTATAGACCTCTAGAGCACTCCTTACGTCCCTGGAACTTCTAACGAATTTTAGGCTTATATATTTCTAAGAAACTTCTAGACTTAGAGATTTTTGAAGAAAATATCCTCACACACTCCTTGCATTTTTCTCCTCTGAAACTTCTTCAACACTTAAATAAAGTGTTGGCCCGATGCAATCCTTGCATGGGTCTTCTCAAATATTTTATCTCCTTTGAACAACTGTGCACTCTTTGCACTTCCACTATAAATTCACATTATCTCTCTTGAGATTTTGATTCTATCTTGACTTGGCCTATGCACTCCTTGTGGGCATTGTGCACTCCTTGCACAAGGAATCTTAGAAGAGAAAAAAATGAAACGTACATAAACATCAAAGGATTCCACACTCAGCGATGAAAACCATATTCATTCATAAAATATACATAAATAAATAAAACACAAACAACATAAAGAAACATCACATATACTCAAATAACCCAGATGATCACAACACCATACAATTGGAATCAAACCTCTGTGTTTGTATTCATTCAGTAAAATATGTACATGGACTCATATAGCTCTCTACAACTCTTCATAAGATTCAAAAACTCTCTCAACATTAATAAGAATAACATTCAGCAAAAACTAAAATATTTAGCAGCCTCATTTGGGAATACAATACATATATTTATACAATGAGGGGCTTCTTGATCCTTCCCTCTAGACTACCTTAGATCTATCCTATCACAGTTAATTCATTCATCTACTATGGACTATTACATTGAATGGATATTACATTCAAATATGAGTCGATACTCAGTATCTTTACAACCTTATCTTCTAATCAAAATGATTACAATCCTTTGCGGCCTTAAGTGATGGCTCTTGCCTAAAACTATTTAACAACTTTAAATTATAATCTTTTCAAAACAGAAAAACACTCTCTTCCTTGGAATTCAAAACAACTTCAAATCCACGCGTTGGGTTTTGAGTTGTCTTTCACCTAGCCTTTTTAATGTTGATGGTGATGCTCCTGCATCATACTCCTCTGGACAAAAATTCATGGACTCCTGTCCATGAGCTCCTACATTGTTTTTTCATGCTTCTGAATATCAGAATCAGTGAGCCAACTAGCATCCTCTGTTGGGTGACCCTTCCACTTCACCAGGTACTCAAAATAAGTCTTCCTCCTGGTCTTCTTACCAATCCTCTAATCTATGTTCTTCTCCATATGTGTCTTCTCTGCTATTGGCCTCTTTGTCTCCCACGGAATCTCCTTCTGATCATCTGATCCTCCTGTATCATTCATCCTATAATGGTACAAGTCTGCAACATTGAATATGGGGGATATTCCCACATCCTCTGGCAGCTCAATCTCATATGCATTTGCATCAAACTTTATAAGGATCTTACATGGTCATATCTTCTTCATCTTTAATTTGTTATAAGTTCCCCTTGGGAACCTCACTTTCCTTAGGTGTGATAAAACTTGATCTCCAACTTCAAAATGAACCTCTCTCCTTTTCTGATCGACTTGGCTTTTATACTTCTGACTGCTCTCCTCCAGCTGCCTATTTATTTGACCATGAAGCTTTTGCATATATGTAGCCAAGTCTTCTTCTCCTGCACTCCTAAACTCATCATGTTTAAAATCCCTTAACTCCAAAATTCCTCTCGGATCCATTCCATACATTATTTGAAATGGACTTTTTCCAGTGCTTATGTTTGGAGAATCATTATAAGAAAACTCTGCCCAAGGCAAAATCTGATCACACTGGTTATGATGTTTAGTGACCAAAATCCTCGACAAATTCCCTAAGCTTCTATTTACCACCTCAGTATGTCCATCTTTATGAGGGTGATATGATAAAATAAAAGATGAATGTTTCCCCATCCTTTTCCATAGGTTTCTCCAAAAGTGTCCCACAAACTTGGTATCTCTGTCTGAAACTATACTCTTGGGAAATCCATGCAATCTCACAACTTATTTGAAAAATAAATTTTCTATTTGAGTAGCATTACTGGTTTTCTAGCATGGTATGAAATGTGCCATATTTGAAAATATATCAACCACAACAAATATGGAATCACTCCCCCTCTGGGTTCTTGGAAATCCCAACACAAAATCCATACTTATGGCATCCCATGGATTCTCTGGAATAGGCAATGGCTGATACAGACTGGTGTTCTGCTTCTTCCCTTTTGCATATTGGAAAACTCTACATCTATCCACAAATTTCTTCACATCAGATATCATACCTCGTTTTGGCACTGAAAGTTACACTTTGACTACTAAAGTGCAAGCTCAGTACCCATCAATAGGTTTATGAGATAATTTTTAAAATGTGGTGTCAAATGGATAAAACTCAGTTCAACAATGTCAAAACACATGAAATTCTAGATGAAATGCATCAACAAAAGAGGTCTTCTTTAACTTAGGTTAGGGTTTTGAGGATTAGTATGGATAGAAGGAAGACTTAGTAAGAGAAATGAAGTGATTCTACCACTAGCATTAGGCTTTACCAGTAGACAGAGGAGAGAAAAGCTTAAGATACAAGATCTTCTTAAATCCAAGACAAAAGACTCTAAGAAAGTTATAACAACATCACAATCAAACATGCATTGTAATAAAACTACAAAATATCATTTGAATCATTCAATGACAGTAAAAATTCAGAGTGATAGAGAGATAAGAAGGCAAGAGAGAAAACTAACTTCCATTAAACAAAATTTTATCAAATCTGATACATCAAACCAAAGTAGGCTCTGTTACATTAAAATCACCAAAACATTCTTTTACATCAACCATTTGAACCTACAAAATGTCTTCTAATGATGCTTTTATAGCCTAGATAGGGAGTAATAGCATACAATGCGAGTTCATCCTCTAACATGGGATTCTTTCATCTTAAACTGAGGTAATTACACCTATACAAACTCAAAATAACAAACTTCTATAAAAAAGGCTAACGTTGGAAACTATCCTAACACCTTAATATTTCATGATGAGGTGTATTTTGAGCGCATTCTTCTTCTTTCTAGGTATCCTCTAGCTGTAAAATGACCTCCAACATTTGTACCATGCTCCCCTATCCATCTGGTGACCATTGATCCTCTTGAACCCATCAAATTAGGATTTTGCAGTGAATCATGTAGCGCTGACTATATCATCCAGTTTGCAGCACCATGCACTACAAAATGTCCTGTAGCTTCCCAATTTGTCCATTTTAAGAACCAAAACACCCAAAAAAATTCTCCATAGTTAGGTATGTCTGTGGAAGCTTCATAGTATGGTGTATGAGTGAAAAACTCAGTCATAGGCATTATACTTCCCCAAACTATTCAAAAATGAAAGGATAAGAACTTCCAAAACTGAGATTCTTTAAGACATTTTGCTTCACTTCCTGAGTCTGGTACTCCTTCTAGTGGTAGTTTGGGCCAACACATTCAAATTTATTTGGGCTAACTCTTCGTGAAAAGGATGCAACTCCATTTCTAACCCTCTGATATGACATTGGTAGGCTAAATTCTGTTTATATAGGCTCTTAAGCTGCATGTGGAGAGGTCTAAATATCTTAGTAATGAACCTGGTCTGTACGAGCTTATCACGATACATATCCATGAGGTCTCTTAACTTCTTCTTCCATTTTCAATTTAGCAATTTCATCTATGGGTTCTCTAAGTTGTCTAATCATCCTCTTAAAAGTAGTGTTTTCTAGAGGGGTGGTTATGTCTATCACCTCAATGTGTTTTTCAACAACTTCAACTTTACCTTTACCCTTTATCTTGATGGGAGCTTATGTTATGTCCTCTTTTTCAACACTTTCCTTCTTGGTTGATGACTTGGTGAAGGGCCTCCTAACTTTAGTTTCAACTGCAACAGATGGTGATGGTAAAAGTAACCTCCTTCCCTTTGTGCCTGCGGATTTGACTGATGGTATTTCTGCTAATTCTGGAGTTGGTTGGGGTGAAAATTCCCTTTGTGGAGAGTAACAAAATCCTCCTTCTCCTTCTTGTTCATTAGGAGCCTCATCATTTTTAGCAACATATTTTCTCTTCCTCTTCTTACTTGTCTTTGTGTGAACAATGTTGTCAACCTGAAGAGGACTTTACACTTTAGATTGTGGAGTAGGAGTGAAATTCAATTGCAAATGTGTAGAGGAAATGAACTGATCCCAGTCAATGTTCTTCATATTCAAATACTCCATCACAAGAATTTTAATTATTCCTGAGTGAAAAACACTTGTATCAACTTCCCTGGACTTAGCTTGGACCCCATCGATCATTTTCTTGATGATTCTAAGCAAATAGAGAGGGTGATTCATGAGTTCTTTGCCTACGAAGTGAAACAAAATTCTAATGTGGTACTGATATCATATTGAACCTGCCCTAAAAGGTGAAATATATTTGGATCACCCTTAAAATATAATCAAATCCTTCAACCATGTGGCTCCTAGACACTCCCTTTGATAGGTTATCTCCCTGACATTCTGGTTTAAGGAATTATTTAGAGAATTTTGCATTTAGATTCATGGAATTAAACCATCTTTCACCATTATTTGGTATCTCGTTATTTTTTTCTATGGTTTCTTTAGATACCTCAAGTTCAAGAGTCCCCTCCTTAGTTTTTGTTCCATCAAAATTCAAGTAAAATTCTCTAGCTACCTCAGAGTGCCCCCTCTGCATCTTCTGACAAAAATTGAAACATCCCACTCTTTGGAAGAGCGCCACGATCATAGGTTCAACAAAAAAACCTGCATGTCATAGGATTCAGTCCTCACTATGCTCCCACCCTTGTGAGCCTTCTTCTATTATGGAGTATACATTGATGTTATAGGAAGAAAAGTAAGAGAACAATTTGAGTGATGCAAGAGAAAAAAAAAAAAGATAGAGGTCTTAGGGTTTGGATGGATACTCTTTTTCAAAGATGGTTTTTGTCTAAGGTTTTAATGTTCCTCAGCCTATTTTTCCTCCAGGATTATGAAAGGACAACTGATAGTCAGGAAATGAAGGAAGACTACACAGGAAAATGGAGATTCAAGGATAAAGTTGTTGCAAAAAGATTTAGTTTAACACTTCACCATCACTTTGCAAAAATCATTTAACTTTATCAACAAAAGACCTGTTTTTAGCATTTCCAAAGTATATAAACTTGAATAAGAATGGAAATATTGATGATGACTAGCTGGTACAGGATATGATGTAGGTGAATAATAATGTTGAGTTGCTTCACAGGGTTTACAACACCAAAACAGGGGATTCACAGCATCAGCAGTAAAATCCAAGTAAGGGATAGGCAAGGTTGTCTGACATCAAGGTTTTTTTAATCTTTAGTAAAAGAGGTTGAGATCTATGAAATTGGCTGAGAATTGTGACAATGGAGGTAAGAGGGAGATTTCTTAGTGTGGACCATTAGTTCGTAGTGTCTAGGAGAAGAGATGATAAAAACAACCTTTATTGTCCTTCAACAGAGCTTAAAATGTTGATGGAATACCTGGAGGTAGAGGCTTTAAAATTGATAGGCTTGAGCTAGGATGAATCCACATCTAGCTGGTCTAACCTCCAAATCACTTTCTCCATCTAGTTTGCAGCAATTTCCGTAGCACCTATCTGAACAKACCAGTTTTTGCAACGCCGATGTAGGAGCAATTTGAAATCTTGGAAAAAAAGATAGAAAAACTTTAAATGATGAAATCCCAGATTATTTCCTTAAAAAMATGAGTGGTGAAAACAAGGATATTGGATGACAAAGAATCATAAGTGAAATTATGGTGACGAGAGAAAAGTGTACTTGAGAGGCGCTGTGAAATGTCTAATAAGATGGCAATGTACAAAAAGAACTTGATTTGGCCTTCTAACAAGTTGAGGGGTTTTAGTACATCGTGGAAGTGGTGACATGTCAAGGTGGTGGTGGCACAAGGAAAATGGCTTGTTTAACATTTTCATAAATATGAAGACATAAACCAAGGGTTTGGGCCAACATTAACACTAAATTTATTTGTGCTAAAACCTAAAAGACTATAAGGAAGAGGAAAAAAGTAAAAACTAAACAATACTAAGGATAAAAATTAAAAACCTAAGGATAATTTTACCCAATCAATTCCATGTGATAACGCCTGACCAATGGTATGAATAACTCAGTTGTGCATAAGATGTATCATGGTCAAAATGTCCAACCAATCCTCCACTATTTTTTTCCTTCAACAAGTTGTCTCTCATTGAGCATTCTAGAATACAGAGTTGGATTCTTTTGAAAAATAGTCCATCTTGAATTAGATACTGTATCCACAAACTTTTGTCCCTTAGGAAGGGGTTCTCACATGCTTCATATGATTCTTTAAAATTTGGATCTTCATGATACATTTCCTTAAGGTCTCCACTTGAAATTCATGCATAATCAAACATATCCTACTCAAAGAATCAACAACTTTGTTAGCTCTACCACTAATGTGCTTAATAACAAAAGTATAAATCTACATTAATTCTACCCATTCAACATGTCTTTGTTTTAACTTTTCCGGTATGGTTATGAATTGTAAAGCTCGATTATCACTGTAACAGACAAACTCCTTTGGAATGAGATAGTGCCTCCACTTTTTCAGATCTTGTATTACAACATAAAACTATTTATCACATGTAGAATACTTTCTCTTGGTGTCATTCAGCTTCTCATTGAAAGAAGAAACATGCTTATTGTTTTGGCTCAAGACTGCACCAATAGCTACTCCACTTCCATCACACCTCACTTGAAATATCTTCTTGAAATATGGAAGAACTAGAATAGGTTGTTCTGTTATCTTCTCCATCAACGCTCTGAAGTTTTTTTCATCTTCCTCTGTCCAATTAAAATACTCATGCTTCTTCTTTATGGTGTGCATTATAGGTGCACAAATTCCACTAAAATTGCGGATGGATTTCCTATAAAAAGTTTCTAATCCATGGAAGCTCCTCACCTCAAATATGCTTCTTGGAGAAGGCCATTCTTTGATTTCCATCACCTTCTCTGGATCCATATTCAATTCATTTGAAGAGATCCCAAAACCCAATTATACGAGTTATTTCTTATTGAAGGAACACTTCTTCATATTTATCAACAACTTCTCTTGTTGCAACCTCATCATCACTAGTGTGAAGTGCCTTAAGTGCTCTTCTTCAGTTTTACTAAAGAGTAGGATATTATCCAAATATAAAATAACTAACTTACCTATGAAATCCTTCAGTACTTCATTCATCACTCTCGTGAATGTGCTTGGGGAATTTATTAATACAAATGGCATAACAAGCCATTCATAAAACCCTTCATTTGTCTTGAATGTTGTCTTACATTCATCTCCTTCTCTCATTGTTATCTGATGATAGACACTCTTCAAATCTGTCTTGGAAAATAAATTTTCTCCACTCAAGCAATCCATCGAATCATCAATTCTAGGTAAAGGAAATCTATACCAGATGGAATTCTTGTTGATGTCTCTAGAATATGTGCACATTCTCCAACCTCCATATTTATTTGGAATCAACAAAGTTGGTATTGTGTATGGACTAACTCTCTCTGACCAAAACCTTATCCAAAAAATATTGGACTTGATTATTGACCTCTTCATTCTCTTGAGGTGTCAACCTATATGCTGATTTGTTTGAAAATATTGCTCCTGGAATAAGGTCAATGTGATGAATAATACTCCTAATTTGAGTAAAATAACAAGGTAACTCATCCACCACAATATCAACAAATTTATCGAGAAGTTCCTGAATATCTATAGGAAGATCATCCACAGGAGTACTTGTAAGGATGAATCTAGGATTTCTCACAACAACAAACTGCATTTCATGTTCTCCTTCTTGACTTCATTCAAAAGTTACTTCCCACTCATGAGAAGTATGCTTGGGATAGCTTCCTCCAATTTATTATCCTCCATTGGAAGTAACATGTGTGTACAACCATTCTTCTCAAGGGTGTAAGTATTTTTTTTCCCATCATGTATGACATTTTTGTCAAATTTCCATGGTCTTCCCAACAGAACATGACAAACATCCATGGGTATTACATCACACAAAATCTCATATTTATAACCTCCTATCTTGAATTCAACAATGCATTGTCGACTTACCATGACTTGGTGTCCCTTCTGTAGCCATGATACCTTGTATGGGCTCGGATGTGCAGTTGACTCTAGCTCCAATGTTTCCACCATTTTTGTGGATACCAAATTATCAATGCTCCCACTGTCTATGATCACTTCTTTGGTCTTGCAAGAAGTCCTTAACATATTGTTTCTCTGAACTTGTTACTTTTCTTCTTTCTCTAGATTTAAGAGAGTTTCCCTCATCGTGAGGGATTTCCCATCTTCAACTACTTTTGACTCAACATTCTTTCTCTGAGCTTCGGAAATGTGAGCTTCTCTACCTCCTTCTTTCTTCTTCCTCTCGGGACATTCCCAAGACATATGCCCTATATTTCCACATGAATAACATCTCAGTTCTCCTCCTCTACCTCTTCCTCTTCCTCGAGAAAAAGATTTTCTTCCACCATGTTGTCCACCTCTGGAACTTCCTCCTCTTTCTGTATGACTATGATACTTTCCATCTTCGGGTTTGGGTTTCTGGAACTTCTCTCAAACAATTCCCTTGCCTCTGCTTGGAGTCTTTCCTATGTTTCATTGGCTTTGTTTCCTGTCCAACTTCTCCTCTTCTTTCACTAGATTATAAGCATCTTCCACCATTCTCATTGTCATCATAGTAATTTCCTCCTGGATTTCATATCTCAGACCATTAATATACCTGGCAACATTTTCCTCATCGCTCTCTATATGTCCTACTTGAATGTTCAACCTGTAAAAATCCTTAGTGTATTCCTTCATTGACAAACCCTTATGTCTTAAGTTCTACAATCTCCTGAACATATTGATATAATAGTCTTTGGGTATGAACTTAACTTTTAATTTAGCTACCATTCTATCCCAATTTTTGGTCTTTTACTTACCTTTGCTTCTTCTGTCAGCCTACAGTTCATCCCACCATAGCGCTACATGTCCATATAGTCTGGTAACAACATGCTTCACCTTCTTTTCATCTTCGATATCTTCATAATAAAATTACTTTTCTAGGGATCTTATCCAATCCAAAAGCTCTTCAACATCCAAGTTGCCTTCATACATTGGGATTTCCATTTTTTCTCTGGCTCCCATTCTTGCAATAACTTTCAACAAGAGTTCCTCTTGAGCATCTTCTCCTACATCTCCTTCAACTTCCATCTCTTCACTCTCATCTTTGTTGACATCACCAACATCAAGTTCTCTTCTTTGTGTTGTCTCTGTGGAATCTAATCTTGATCGAGTTGCATCATCTCTTCTTCCATGGATGGATTTGCTACAGGTCTATCCCTATGTCTTCTTGGCAGCATGGTTGAAAATTGTCTTCACACAGAGCTTAATTATGGATATGATACCACTTGATGTAGACCCCACCCTCTCACAGGGTTCACATGACCTCTCAGTCTAGGATTGTTCTAGTAGGGAGCTCAAATTATCTCACAGGCTCCCTCCGAGCCCAAACTATTAATGTGCAGGTCCTTAAACCTTCTTCTCGAGTGTAATTTTTACTATTTGGGGGTTCCTGAGCACTTAAAAAGCCTCCACGGAGATCGAGGGCCAAAATTTTGGGCTAAAGCTTCAAACCCTGAAAGTTTCAGGACTTCAGGACTTTTCTATCCTCTTATCTCTCAACATAGATTCCATGAAATGCCAAACATTAGATGACAATATCAGTGGTCCACAATGAGATCCAAAATCGACTACCCAGATTATATTTTTAGGCTTCGACGATTTTCTTCACAACATCGTTTTCCACAATTCTCCTAGATCGTCGAAAAATGCTTTCGCCAACTCTCAAATCGACGACCCACAAGATTCGATCAAATGGAAGATCCATATCAATTCCCTTTGGGCTTCAGATATTTTATTTGGTTTTCAAATAACACGACACTTTATATTTCCCGATGCTGAAATGCCTAACAAGTTCTCTTTCCTCCATGTCTCCCCTCCTAGATCGACAACTAGGATGCCTTTCGGTACTTCGATGATTTTCCCCTTGTCTGCACAACACATCCATTTCACCAAAGTGTTGAGTTCCCTGATGGTTGGGATTAACTCCAAGTCATCGGGCCTCCATGATTTTCCACAACACCATGCTACATTTCTCCAAAGCATCGTACCTCCAGACCTCTGGATCTGTTGCCACGTACCCTTCCGAAAATCAACGGTCTAGATCTACTACAAACTTCGGGCCTCTGGAGAGATCAACATATTCTTCCCGCCATTATCCTGGAGTGCCTATCCTCTAGATTTCTTGATCTGACGACGTATTTCCTTTACGATGGATGGCCCACATGAACTCTGGGTATTCGGGACTTTGGGGGTTCCGACTCCAAACTTCCTCTAAAACAATAATCCATCGGAATATATGATCTTCTAACATGTGTCCTCTCTTTTTGAATGGCCATGGTTTAGTTCGACCTTCAGGACTTTGGGGTCCCAACTTCTGCACATGTCAAATCCTTTGAATACACGATGTTTGACTAAATTCACTGATTAAACCTTGTGCAATTCCTCCTGATCCAACGATTTTCATTTCTCTTGCAACCTCCCGAATAGATGTTGACCATAGATCTTTGGTCCCTGATAATTCCTCCTTTAAACTTTCTTTATGAAATCTATGAATGTGTGAAGCCTTATATACTTACTGGGTTTAAAACACACACTACTTCTCTACATCTGAGGGTAACAAAAGACCCTGGATCCTCCCAATCAAATATCCACCGTTAAACTTTTAAACAATGAATCTTCCCCTCCTTGAAGATTCTGACCGCTATCCTTCCTGAGCTTGACTACACGAGATCAATAGAATCTTTGGCACCCTCATGTGCACTCCTATGATACTTTAAAGATCTTGACTTAGAAATTTTCTAAGTCCCTCCTCTAGAACTTTTATACTTGCTATCTCTTTTGAGCTTTGTTCCTCTGAGGTTTATAGACCTATGGCATATTCCTTGCGTCCATGAAACTTCTGATGAATTTCAGACTTAAATATTTCTTAGAAACGTATATTCTGAGATGTTTTTTAAGAAAATCTCCTCACACACTCCTTGCATTCGTCTCCTATGAAAATTCTTCAACACTTAAATAAAGTGTTGGACTGATGCACTCCTTTCATGAGTCTTCTCAAATCTTTGCTCCTCTTTGAACAATTGTGCACTTTTTGCACTTCCACTGTTAATTGACATTATCTCGCCTGATCTTCTTAGTCTATATCAACTCAGCCTATGCACTCATTGTGGGCACTGTGCACTCCTTGCACTAGGAATATCATAAGAGAAAACAAATCAAACTTACAGAAACATCAATGGCTTCCACACTTAACCATGAAAACCATTGTTACACATCGAAATTACTCACTTTGATAGTGTTGCAAGTGTCGTCATTACAAAGGTCGCAAGTGTCACATTTTGCTTAGAATTGTTTCAAGTGTCAAAGAAAGAATACTGCCATGATGCCTATGTCGTGTATGTAAACGACATCAAGAGGACACTTGGCACATGTCAAACACTTGATTTGGAAGAGGAGGAAAGGTTAACTGGGCTCATGAACCTTTTTCCATCTGAAAACACTAAAAAAACTAAGTTTTTGGAGGGGAGCGCTCCCCTATACCTATTGTGGGAGTGCTAGCGCTCCCCCTTACACTGTCTGGAAGTGTTATAAAGCTCCTTTGGCTCTTCTGGGGAGCGTTGGTGTCTTTAGGAGTGATGGCACCCCCCTTAATCCTATTGGGGAGTTCTACAATGCTTTGAGTGCCCTTTTGAAGGAGTGCTACCTATTCTGGGCAGTAGTTAAGTTGTTGAGATGAATGGGGAAGGATCCTTTCATTCTTGGAAGGCAGTTGGATTCGAATCCCTAGTCCAGCCATGATCTTAGGGTAGATCCTCAACTGAAGGAAGAAAAACCTCAACTTCCCCAAGTATATCTCAAGTGGTTAAAGCCTCTCCAAGGCTATATAAGTGAGCTTTCTCATGGTGAAAGGGGACTGAAAAGGGAGAATCACACCAAACTTATGATCTTATAAGTGGTTCTGGAACATAGATATTTTGGAAGAAAGAGACCTATAATATCATAGGGAGCAATCGGTGAAGCTATCATCATTCAGATTGTGGATATTTTGAGCAAGGGGTAGACAAGGAGGAATTAGCAGAACTATCGCATTCCATCCATTACTGTAAGCAATGTTTTGTCCTCATTAATATAATTTGCTTGGCCTGTTTCTTGCTAATTCGTGTTCAATATCACATGAATTTGTCTCCTTAGTAGATAGACCTATCTCAGACTAATCTTGATAGAGTAGGAAGTGGTCGTACTTTGTTTGTCTATAGGATCCATCGAGGAGCGAAAGATCGGAGCTCAACTCGGAGCGTGCAGGGACAAACACTGGTAAAAGGTACTTCTTTTCTCCTTCCTTCTCACACACTAGTCCACCTAGATATAAAAGGAATTCAGTAACCATGATAAGCACTCTTTGTCTTATAGTTAAGAGTCTATCTCTTTGAGGAGATCTACATGTCCACAGGGAGATTTTCCTTCAAAAGAAACTGGTGACTCCACTAGGGAGAATCGAATCGAAATTTTTTGTTTTGATTTTCCCTCATAGGCCTTGTCTTACCCTTTTTGTTATTAGGTCTTGTTCACCCCTTTATATCTGATTGCACTTTTTGGTTGACTCTTTACCCCATCACACTCAACTTGACTGTCAAAATTTGACTGAAATTTTGGTTTTTTTGACATTTTTATGAGTTTTTGAGCCTGGCGGCCATGTGCCCATGTTAGTAGAGTGCCATCACTCCCTGAAGATGTTGGAGAGAGTGTTATAATGCACTGGTGTCCCTTTTACCAGAGCACCAACCCCTTTTTGCACAAAATTTCTTCAAAAATTACAATTTTTGGAGGATTAAACCCTGTTTCTTCACTTGTTGAGCTGCCTTGTGATTCAGTGATTCTTCTTTTGACATTTGACATGCTTCCTCCTAAGAAGTAAACACCTTTTTGTTTATATTTTATGCCCTTCTTCATTCTTTTCGAGTTTTTGCTGTTGAGAGTTTGAAATCGATCCCCTGCTTTCTTCTCTCCTATCCGACTGAGTGGGAACTCTAGTGAAGGACATCAGAAGTCTGTAACTCTTCTCATTTGGTTATTTGAGGTCATATGATCCAATCTCTTTCTCCTTCCTTTTGCATTTTTTGTTTTTTTCTCTTGTTTGATCGCACAAAAAAAAGGTTGTGTTGTTTGTGCGAAATCTGCGTTTTCTTGTCTGAATCTCCTTGATCTGAAAGGGTAGTTGGCAGGACAAGTTTTCATCGAATTGATTATCATTCGCATACAAACGACAAAATTACATCTTAGTGATTAGTTTGCATATTAGTTTGCATTTCTGAAATTTTGTAGAATTATATTGGATTTGATTGAGAACAAAATTGATTGAGGGCATTCCTTATCAAGTTTTTGATAGTGAAAACGACTCTTCCTCTTTCCCTTAAATAGGTATTCATTGAAAAGAAATGATTGCTTATCATATTTCATGCATATTTTTGGGAATTGAGTCATCATTTCATCAGTTTCACTTTTGTACACCCTCTGAGTAAACAACAACCATTAAAATCAACGCTTAACTAAAATTTATCAGACTTTTTACATCTTTGTTAGAAAACCTACATTAGTTTAAGGTGTAGGGATTTGGAATAGGTTGAAAGGATAACTTTCCAAAGCTATAAAACAAACTTAGTATCTTGCGGTAGGGAGAGTCAAATCCAATTGTCGTATTAGTTTGTTGGGATCCCCCTCTCACACAGGGGTTACGCACGAGGTTGCATTCGGATGAGTTATGGAGATTATCCCTCTGTGGCCCAACTATTTGTAGTGGTCGGATCGTATATTGGGGGTCACTGGAAGGTATACCCACGTTTATGTGTGGGAGCCTTTCAAGTTGATTTCGGACTTGTTATGCTTCCCATACGTTCCGATTGGATTGTCGACTGTACCCACCCATGGGCTGACTATGAGTTGGTGACCTTAGTAGCCACAATCTTTAGGGTCTCACACAAGGTGAGGGTGAAGGGAAGTCTCATTGTACCTATAACAGACGTTGGTCAAACTCACTTGGGCTCCTGGGAGGGTAAATCCACAATTACTGCGTGGAAACTTGCACGAAGGCATAAGTCCATTAACCAGGTCGCCAACATAACTGATCCACCTGCACTATCCCCGCCCTTTCCTATTTTGATCTCGTGACGTTGGATTTCATCACCAACTAGTGGTTTCATCATAGGAAGGTTTGTTTGATTGATTGCTTCTCAGATTCATAGCGTGTGTTGTTTTTTTTACTTAGTGGACCTTAGTTTGAGTCAGTTTTAATCGCATCGAATTCTGGGAGTACCAATGGAGGAACCCCTTCTCCTGGGGAACCTTATACCTTTCCTTTGTTTGGAAA
>SNQJ01S0124559.1:11415-35663 GCA_010110895.2 Picea sitchensis | reverse complement strand
ATAATTACAAATAATGGCCTAAAGACGACATAATTAAAATAACATTACTAATCTAAATTACAACTAATGGCCTAAAGCCAACATAAATAAAATAGCATTACTAATCTAATATGCCCCAATTAAGGGGTAATGAGCCAATATTAGGGCTTAACAAAGAAGCTAAAAACCCACCTCTTCCTCTCCAGATTGAGAAGACGTTGGGTGAAACAAAGACCTGCATCCCAAAAGGTGCGTTCAAGAAACTTCTCACAACCCAAATGCAAGGGCTGCCCATAACTACTCTGTGGTGGAGGATTTATCAAAAACCCCTTGTGCAATGTCTTCTTTGGAGGTCCTCTAGAGTTTCCCTTCCTAGAGAAAATCTTTGTTAGCCACCCTAGGATCTACCGAGACTTCTAATCTGGGAACAATCATGCTTGATACGACTGACTTAAAACCTCATCTTCCTTACCACGTAGCTTTTCAAATAGTAGTGGCTTACACCATGAAAATGTTTACCCGGAATATTTTCCATACAGTGGTAGATGAGGGCACCTCGACATGCATGATGTCTTTGGTGTGTTGGAAGGCCATTGCCCAACCTATTTTGTTTTCGTCACCTACTCTTCTTACAGCTTTTGATGGTCATTCTTTCCAACCACATGGGATCATTCCCTCTTTCACCATGCAGTTAGGGGGGAACACTATGTGTGTCAAAGTTGAAGTGGTTGATACATCTCTCGAATACAATATTTCGTTAGGAAGGAGTTGGACCTATGCTATGCAAGCAATGGTCACAACAATTTTCTAGGTCTTGTTATTTCCACACAAGGGCCAAATCATGACCATTGATCAGTTACCCTTCTCTCATCCTGACCCTTCATTGGGAGTCTCCACAGTCTCGATGATTGATAACCTGCAACCCAACATCATCAACATAGGGGTTGGTTTGTGCCCACCTTTGATGGGTACTTTCGATTACCCGCCTCTGACCGATAATGTCCATTACATGACGGTTGTCCCCGACCAGCCTCGGGATGAAAATTTTCATCTCTCGTTGTTTGGCACGACGTACTTTAACGATCTGTGGACTCTTCCTTCCCCATCAGCTACGATGGAAGGGAAAGAGCACCATGGCATGTCCATGCCTTTGTCTATGACATAAGTTGCATATCGATCATTCAAAAAGCTTCTGCCAACCCTGATCCAACTCCAGCACAAGAGTTCGATCCGGTGCTCGAGCCTATTTGGGCTCAAGGTTCCCTTATTGATGAAGATTCTTTAGACTTATTCTTTCCCTTAGATGAGGCGATTATTGAGGAAATTACTAGTCCGAACAGACCTTGGGATGATCTTCAGGTTAAGACGAATTGAAGAAGGTGAATTCACTCTGACTATGAATGGACATAAAGATTGTCCTATCAATCCTTTGGCAATGCACGTTGTTTATGCCGAAGGAAATATGGAAACAATAGCTGAAACAATACCTATTGACATATACAGAACCCCTAGCATCATGGAGAATATCTTCATTGGAGCGAATTTCTCACCCGAGGAGATTCAAATCTACATAGATTTATTTAAATAATTTCACTATGTGTTTTCCTGGTCTTATGAGGAAATGGAAGGCATAGATCCATGGATCGTCGAACATGAAATCATGACTTATCCTGTTGTCAAGAAGGTCTGATAAAAGCTTCGTCCAGTCAATCCTAGGAAGGCAATAGATATTCAGGTCGAAGTAGAGAAACTACTTAAAGTTGGTTTCATCTACCCCGTCTAATTGACTCAATGGGTGTTGAATCCTGTGCCAGTCAATAAAAAACAAGGTATGATTCATGTATGTATGGAATTGCATGATATGAACAAGGCCTGCCCAAAAGATAATTTCCCCATGCCATTTATTGACCAGATAGTTGATTAATGCACAGGTTGCGAGGCATTTTCTTTCATGGATGGTTTTTTTGGATACAATCAGATTCAGATCAAACATGAAGACCAACACAAAACTGCTTTCATTTATCTGTGGGGGACATTCGCTTATTGGAATATGCCTTTTGGTCTAAAAATTGCTAGAGCTTCATTTCAGGGGGCCATGTCTTTTGCTTTCCACGACCTCAAACACATAGTTGAGGCTTATCTTGATGATTTAGCATCACAATCTCGCAAGCGAGCTAATCATCCAGCTCAGCTCTGACTTATCCTTGAACAGTGTCGCTACTACCAAATCTGCTTGAATCCAAACAAGTGTCGTTTTTGCATCACATCGGGTCTTCTGCTAGGTTTCATAGTTTCGACAATAGGGATCATGGTCGATCCTCTAAAGTTTGACGCAATAGTTCAATTCCCCCCCCCGCGTGCACCATACCTCAGCTTCAGAGTTTGCAGGAAAAAACAAACTTTTTATGGCATTTCATCGCAAACTATGCTGAGATCACAAAGGGTTTTATGCATTTATTGAAGAAGGATGTTTCTTTTCATTGGGACCAAGCTGCTCAATTCTCTTTTGTAGCATTGAAACATGCCCTCATATCTACCCCTCTGCTTCAGCCACCCAGCTATAATAAAGATTTCTTATTATACTAGGCCACTGTGGAATCTACCATCGGTATGGTCTTAGTTCAGGAGGATGATTTACTCTCAGAATACATGATTTATTACCTGAGCCGAGGCCTATTTGGACCAGAACTCAATTATTCCCACATTGAAAAACTTGCGTTGGCAGTAGTCCATGTTGTCCAATGGTTTCGTCATTACATTTTGTTTCACAAGACCACATTCATTGTCGTTGTGAATCCATTTCAATACATATTGACATGATGAGTCATCGATGAAAAGATCAGTAGATGGATAGTTATCCTCCAGGAATTTGACTTGGAGTTTGTTTCAGGGAAATCCAAAAATTCGATGGTCTTCGTAGAACTCATCGAAACTTTTGGTCAAATCAGACGATGTTATACTCGATGAGTCGCCTATCAAAGGAGACATGGTTTTGATCGCGTATTTCGACCCTTGATATGGAGATGTGCTTTCCTATCTCTGGACTTTGAAGTGTCCCATGTCTGCTTCTCGTGATGAGCATCATTGTATACGTCATCGGGCTAAGAACTATCTCATACTCAACGACACTTTGTATTGTCGAGGTGTAGACTGCATCCTTCGTCGATGTCTCACTCATGAAGAAGAAGAAATCATGCTTAATGATTTCCACACTGGATCATGTGGTGGTCATTTGTCTGGGTTGGCAACAACCCAAAAGATTCTACGAGCCGGTTACTTCAGGCCGAAATTTATCAAATATTGTGTTGAATCGGTCAAAAAGTGCCACTCATGTCGGATCTTCTCTCAGAAGATGAGGGCACACCCCGCTCCCATGTTTTTCATTATTACCGTTGGTCCCTTCACTAAATGGGGGATTGATTACACTACATGCCACCCCCCTTCAACAAGGGGGAACCGCTATATCATCGTAGTAGTAGACTACTTCACCAAGTGGGTTGAATTTATGCCAACGTTCAAATATGACGGGGAGACAACAAATCTCTTTTTGTTCAACCAAATTATAGCAAGGGTTCGACATCCCAAGAGAGATTGTCACTGACCATGGTAGTCACTTTCAAAACAAAATGATGTTAGAGTTAACATCAAAGCTTGGGTTGAGGTAAGACCATTCATCACCCTACTACCCCCAAGCGAATGGTCAGGTGGAAGCTGTAAATAAATCTCTTAAGACCTTCTATAGAAAACGATCAATTCATCCAAGTCAAATTGGCATTTGATGTTATACTCAACATTATGGGCCTACCGAACATTTGTTAAGACTGCAACCAATTTCTCACCTTTTCAACTCATTTATGGGCTAGAAGTAGTCTTTCCCATAGAATGCCAGATCCCATATTTAAAGTTGGTTGTATAGTTATTCACATACTCTTCACCACTTGAAGAGTGTTTATTATATCTCAAGCAATTCAATGAGCACTGTCGTGATGTGACCTTAGCTAACGAAACTCACAAACAAAAATTCAAGTGTCAATATGATCGGTCCATTCATCCTCATATTTTCTCTGAAGGTGACCTTGTCTTGGCCTATGACCAATATAAGGACCCCCTAGGGGCAGGCAAGTTCAAACCTATGTGGTTCAAACCTTTCATCATGAAAGAGGTTCTAAAAAAGGGTGCTTATCATCTGGTGGACTTTGAGGGAAATTTTTTGGCAAAGCCTAGAAATGGGCTCTACCTCAAGAAGTATTACTCGTAGGTAGGTCACCTCGGGTGACTTTTTGTAACATATGTATATTCTTTATACTATTACTCTTTAGTTTTGTCTTTTAGTTTTATGGAAGTGTCATTTTTTATGTTATTGTTTTCACTGTGGAAGATGTCAAGCGAATCAGAGGTATTTGTTGGGTTTGCGGACGATGCTAGCCAACACACTCAGAGGCTTTCTTCCGTATCTTGGGTGATTTTCACACCTCAAGGCCAGTTGCTATATTCAAGAGGTATATGTTTAGGCGACACCACAAACAATGTCAACGAAAACAACGCAATTATTGAGTTGCTTCAGGATTCTTTTTTCTTGGTATCTCTCACCTCCGGGTCTATTTAGATGCTCAATTGGTTGTGTCTCAGTTAAATGGATTCTACCACATTCATCATCCTACTCTGCACCGACGGTTCCTTAGGGTACGTCTCTTAGAACGAAACTTTGATTACATTACATATATTCTTGTTACTAGGAGATTAAATAAAGTCACTGATACTCTAGCTAACCATATATTAGATTGGAATTTTGCACACATGTAAAGAAAAAGTACACACATGCACATGTAAATAAATTTGTAATATAAGATGTAATCCATAAAACACAAAAGACAAAAAGACCCATATATATCGAAAAAAGTGTCAGAGTACAAGGGTGGGCACGAGCACCTCAAAAATAGGTACAGTAGGAGACACGGGGCTTATGCCCTCAAACAATATACATAAGTGCTCTCAGCACATGAATAATCTAGCCTAGCTAAGGGTGGGGCCTGTTGGCCCGACCGTAGTGTACAACAAAGTTTTCCAAACGCCGGAAAAGATGGACCCAAGTCCGTGGCACCCAAACTACGTGAGGCTACATAGATGGTGGCCAATCCTCGATCTCTGCCATGGGAACTATACGAGTAAGAGCAGTAAGGTTCCGCTCTACCCGCCTCAAAACTCTCTCTGCCTCGTCGGCTAAAAGCCCCCCTGCTGCTCCTGCCTCTGGTTGAGGACTCTGCCTGGTCCTTGAAAAATCCACTAGATGCATTGGTACCATGTCTACACATAACAAATACATGACGGTCAGATACTCTGGTACACAAAAAAAAAAAATGATATATATAAAAACAAATAAAAATCAAATAACTTTGAAAAATAAGCTTACCCAACTCTCCTCGCACCACTCTAGGAGGTACAGCCATGTATGGGTCCCTAGAGAAGTCAATCCCGACATAGGGGTAGTCCTCTATAACCAAAATCTGTCGAGACCACCAGTCAAAAAACTTGTTGTCGAAGGCTTCAACGATCCTTCCACCCCCCTGTCATGACAATAGTGTCGCCCATCTGCATAGGGCTGGGAATGTGGCAGTGTGTCCTCGTACTATCTCCTGAGGACTAATGTTGGGTACCCTATCAAAAAATAATGAACAAAGGATGGTACCGAACCTGATGTTCATGTGCCTTCGCATACGACAGAGGTCACTTTGGGTATCGGGAAACTTTTTGGAGATTTGGGTCATTTTTGAAGGTCCTTTGGTAAAAAGATCATTTTTTAGACTTGTGCATTTAAGTTAGGTTTCCACCTCCACTTTATGTATCTCGTGGTATTTATCACTTTGTCATAGGATCGAACCCACTGAGTTGCAGCACGTAACCCTCTTTTTTTCTTTAGAAGTGTCATAATTCAGTGGTAGAGCCTTCCCCTTCATGGAAGCCCTAGCTAGATCCTGCTTGCATTTTTGGCATCCATGCTGCTGGTAATGACCGTAGGCTCGGGAGTCCTTATCATTTTTTCCTGATTACGAGTATGAGCCTCATTCACATGATTCATTATCTCACTTGACCTCACCCTTAGGACTCCCAAAACACAACAAGTCTTCTTTTAAGCCCTTTTTAGACCCTTTAAACATGAAAATATTGTCGAGTGTTCTTGTTGACCTTCATGCTCGCTAAACTAAAATTTGAAGGCACATCTGTCCGATGGTAGTTTACCCCTTTCTTCATTTCAGATGGCCAACTATATGAACAAAGGTATACTCTAGGAGCCTCGGTTATCTAGAAGAGTACTCCTAGGTATCATTTTAACCCTTTTTCGAGCCTGAGAGACTAACTTTACGAAAACAGAACCCCCATGGAACCCATAGTTAAGCTCTTTTCAGACTCCCTAAAATTGAAAAGATCACCAAGTGACCTTATTCTTTCACACTCATTAAAATGGTCCAGAAGAACATTCTTGATAGAGTCGATAGTTAATCTCTTTTCAAACTCCTTAAAAATGAAAAGATTGCCTATTGATATTGTCTTTGTCACACTCGTTAAAAGGATTTTGAATAGACGTCTGTTTGGTGCTAGTTTACCCCTTTTTCGAACCGGTCGGACTATCTTCGAAAAAGGTACCCCAGGCTTGTTAAAATTACATCAAAGGACATTACCATTGTGTCTTATTAATCACATTTTCATACCTGCATCTTTGGCCTAATGTCGGCTCCATGTTGCTCTCAACTGAACCATCTCAAGCATGCCTTATATGCAAGCCATGTAGCATTTTTCCTATGCATCTTGACACCTTGACCCATGGAGTATTTTTCCTGAGTGTCCCTTTCCTGCATATATCCCTTTTCTTTGAGCATCCATGTGTTCCTCGCGCTTGGAACTAGTATGTCTGCAACACTCAATCCTCCTTTGTAACGTAGCATTCTTTTATTCTTTTTCAATCTTTCCCAAATTATTGAAAAAGACCAAAAACTCAAATATACCCCAAAAAGAGGAAGGGAAAAGTATTTTCTTTTTTTTGGTGGAACAATGAGTTGCCCTTGGATGAAGCACATTCCTCCATTTGTTCGTCAAGATTTGGGATTTAACATGACCTTAGGAAGCTTTTCTCGCTACATAGAGTTGTGTCCTCCTCCATTTGGTTATTCTTCCAAACATATGGAGAGTTTGTGTTGCCTCCTACATCATGAACTTATGTCAATATCATACTGCCTGAGTCTCATCATTTGGCGTGCTATTGTCCAAGGGAAGTTTTTACCAAGATCGAGTCGGCCCCTCTACAGTTTGTCTCTTTCCATTATGCCCGACCATCCTGAAAGCCCAATCAATTCTTTTTTTGAAATCAATGAAGCCCTGAGCCTGATCATCAAGATCCTCTAGTCTGTTCCTGACGAGCCATCGAAGACCTCTGTGTAGTGAAGTCGTACACTCATTTTACAGTCCTACCCATGTTGTGAATATTTTGAAGTTGTTGCCTTGATCTCTGAAGACCTCATCTCCAACCATTAGGCCTTATCAGCTTCTGGAAGATGGATACTATGCATGTATATATTTTTTATTTTGAGATGTAGATCCGATGTGTATTTCTCACGGCTACACTTTATATAGTTATATGACATGGATATGTAGTGTATTTGATTGGAAACCATGATTTTATTTCATCCTGAGCATGGGTATGCCCGCCTCAGTGAGACAAATGTTATTTTGTAGATGGCACCTTCCGAACTCTGGTCCCTGGGCTCACTTGTTTGGTACATTGGTGAATATTGATAATGTATTTCGGCCATCAAATGATCTTTTGAACTCACACATTAGGGGGCATCTGTTATAACCCTAATTTGCACCAGATATGCTTACCTAGCACCAAGCCATCCAATTTTACATGTTTTCCAAGCCACTACTGAACAACTTCTTAAAAAACACCCTTTTTGAGGGCATACGTGCCCTGCTCCACTACTGCATGCGTGTGTACACTAGTTGACCCACTACAACCCACGTATACCTAAAAAACCACAAAAAATAGAAAGTTGCAGACAAAACACACAGTTTTGGGTAAGTTACCTAAACTGTTTGACCTCCCATAACCAGTCACTCAACCAAATACCTAGCCCTTTCTAGCCTATAAAAGAAGGGGTAGGGGTCCCATTTGAGAAGGGAAAAAAGAATAGTCAAGAAACTCTACCTGATTTCGCATCCCCTTTGCCCCAACCTTTTGCAACTAGTGTGTGAAGAGAAGCATATATGAAAGCCATTGGAGCACAGTTGAAGAGGATCCTAGGACCAAGTTCGAGGAGAAGTGGCCGACCTCACCATTGTAAGTTACTTTTGTGAAGATAATAGAAATGATTACTTTTCTCGTCCCACCATATGAGGTGTTTATGTTTCAGTTTTTTATCATATTTTATTAGAAACTCTAACCCATCAATTCATATTATATGCATGTTCATAGTTCTTTGTTTCTCTGTTTTTGAATGCAGGCTGGATTTGGGAAGGAAACTTGCAGTCAAGGAGTGAACGAATGCAAAAGGATCGACATCGAATGAAGGATTCAAGGTAGAGTCACCGGATCTTGTTTTTATCTTTGTATTGCATGAATGTGGGGTTTATGTTGGAACAATAGAAAGAAGTAGGATCCTTTAATTGGTCATTTATGCATGCATTATAGAACCCTTAAATGCTAGTCTGTAAGGGGGATTTCCCACTCACAACAATCTATTATGCCTTTTGCTCTGTGCAAGCTACATAACAAAATGGCGGGAAAGAAAATTGATCTTATTTTCTTCCTTTTTGTCTCGAATAGAATGGGAATTAGGGATAAGTTCAGGGTTTGGGATTCTCCCATCAAACCTTTTAAAAAATGACACACATTACGAGTTGATGTAGCTTCCACATAGTGTTGTGGAAAATAGTGCTAATAACCTTTTTGAGGGTGCAACTTTCACATAGAAGCTCAGTTTGGGGTGCTCTTTTGTTGTTAAAAAGCTCGTTTCAATCTCAATGATGAGGAACATCACTTTATCATTTTTGTTAATGTTTTCCCACAAAACAGTTATTTGAACCTCTAAAAAATCCCATCAAAGATATTTCAGGATCTACTCATAAATGGTGTAATGAACCAAAATAGTTCATAAACTTAATATCCAAAATAAATAGGATACAATAATAAATACATATAAGATAAATATAATGTATTGAATATATAATATAATATAATTGTGTAATATTCCAGATATAAAAAGTATGCAGAACATAAATAAAATGATAGAAATGGAAGATGACCAACAATATAACCAGAACAATACCATAATATTACTAAAATGATAATAGAATAACATCAAAAAGAGCACTTCGATTACTAAGAGAAATGTTCACTTGCCTCTTTGAGGGGGAAACCTCTAGTCGAGTAGAGATCTATTACAATAATATCCAAGACAACAGTTCTCATACCCTCGACTCCTATTTATAATAAATATGTCTATCAAAATACCATCTAGAGGAAGATCCTTGTAGAAGTGGAAGCTTCTATAAGGTATTCTTACATTCGAATTATTCTTCCTTATTTCTAGGCCTTATTAATATTGACCTTCATTACATCGGAGTATATTATTCTACCTATGTGAGGGTTTAGGTCCCTAACATGTCCTCCCACTCAAAAATAGCCTTGTCCTCAAGGGTTGGGACGTGGAAATTGTTGCAGAATGGTAGTTGGTTCCCAGGTGGCATCTGTTGGGGTTTTATCTTTCCACTGGACTAATACTTCCTTGATGGTTCACTGATGCAGGCGATGCTTACGCTTGTGAAAAACTGCTTCTGGTTGTATCTGAATGGAGCCTTCTTCATCCAACTTGGGAAGGTTGGTTTGAGTTTGGCACTTAGTTCCAATCACCTTCTTTAAGTAGGAAACATGAAAAACAAAATGTATCTTAGAATGAATAGGAAAATATAATTGATAGGCCACCTGTCCCACATGCTTAAGAACAATATAAGAACCATAAAATTTGGGCACCAGTTTCTGAAAATGGTCAGCCTTGAGGGAATTTTTCTTGTAAGGTTGCAATCGAAGAAACACTTGATCCCCTTATGCAAATTGATGTTCAAAGCGACCTTGATCTTCTTTCTTCTTCATGCGATTCTGGGCCATGACCAAATTCTCTTTGAGGGTATAGAGAATAGCCTATCGAACTGTAAGCATTTGGTCAACCACCTAGACCTTTGAGACACCTGGTAAATATGAGAGAACTGAAGGTGGATCTTTTCCATATACTGCTTCAAAAGGAGTCATGTGGGTAGTTTTATGGTATGAAGTGTTGTACCACCATTCATTTAGTGGTAACCATTGAACCCATTGATTTTTCTTTTCTGATGCAAAACACCTCAAATATGTTTCCAAGCACTTGTTGACAACTTTGGTTTGACCATCAGTCTGGGGATGATAAGTTGTGTTGAGATGTAATTGGGTGCCTTGTATCTTGAACATTTATTGGCAAAAATTGTTGGTGAAAGTTAGGCCCTGATTAGAAACAATAGAATGCGGAATTCCATGAAGCTTGAAGACCTTATCGATGAAAATTTGAGCCACAGTGGCTTTTGTAAATGGGTGTTGAAGAGCATAGAAATGAGCATACCTAGAAAGGAGATTGTTGGCCCTTGACCAGGTTTTGAGGAAACATTGTTCATGTTTGACTAGTTTTTGGACTTTGACAGGCTGGTCGAAGACGTAGCACCCAGACAAAGTGGAGATCGCAGGATCTCACCCATTTTGCAGTATTTTTGGGATTTTAGGGTATAGGTAACATGTATGGGATGTCGGCCCATGAGTTTACCCATGCTTAGTCCCCTTTTTGTAATGTATAAATAATTAGCTATGTGATGTAAGTAGTAGTGGTGAGTTACTAGTCATTGTTCATCTTAATGCATGACTAGTTGGATTTGTGCACAATTGCGTTAAGGCTTGCAGAGCTAAGTGTAAGCGTTGTTGTAAGTGCTTGGTGCAGACAGACTATGTAAGGCCTTGTGCTTTCATCTAACTCAGAGAAGGAGGATCTGACGAGGTGCACACAGATCTTCTGTCCTTTACGGAGTTGGATATGTGTCTTGGTGCATGTAAGAAGATTGGAAGAGACTAATAAAGAATAAGAAGCGTTGGTGGATGTAGCCCCACACTGGGGTGAACCACGCATATCTTGTGTTATTGTGCTTTGTGAAATGTGTTCAGGATAATTATGTTATATTTTCTTAGTGCATTGTTCTTGCTGTGTGATAGGTATATCTGTTGATGCTTAGTGCTTGATATATGAATAAATGCTAGATCTTCTATGATGCTATGTGTTAAATGATTAAATGTTATTAATATTGATTACTATTGCAGTGATCTACACTTAGGGTTAATCTACGATGTGAATAAGAATCATAACTTAATGGATATTGTAGGCTAAGGTCTTTGTTAAGGTGTTGTAATCATAGATCTGTGTCCCAGCTAGGTTGTAGACATTTGAGTCCTACAACCCCCCCTACCTCTACCTCGGGTGAGATTGCATATTCCTTGCAGGTGTTTCCAAAAGGGCCAGTAGTTAGGGTTTTTTTGGTGCGCTTTTGAAGCATTGAACCCTGGGTCTGCCCCTATGCAAAAAAATGGTTCTGTTGTCAGAACTTGAAACTGTGATTGCTGAGAACTAAAGAAAATAAAAATATATGTGCATAGATCTGTTGTTGTAGTGCACAGTATTATACTTGCCTTGCGAATTTCTATGCTAAAAAGATAAGTCTGATTTGAAGAAAATAGGTAAGATATTAAATATTTGTGCTCTGGTAAAGGTAAGATAAGTGGAAATGTTTTCTTCATAAATATGAATCTAGGTATGTTTGACAGATTTTGTCCTAGTTTGAAAACTAGGGCATAGCTAGAAGAAAGAAAATTTGATCTGAATAAATTTGATAGAGATAGTGAAAGATATGTTATTCCTATGCATATAAAGAATTTTTGGACTAACAAGTGGATGCAGGACCCTAGAAAGAACTTTTGCAGATTGCAGGTCCATTGTTGTGATCCTATTGCACAGTAAAGAAAAGGTTGGGGATCATTTAAAAGAAAGAGAGGATTGACACTATGTTATAATTGCAGAAGACCGAGACATCTCACAAAGGAATTCCCTGGTCCTACTTGTCTTTCTTGTAAATTTATTGGTCATGAGGTTTTGGGTTTCCCTAGAATGATTTCTAAAGTTGAAAATATGAACATGAGACAAGAAAACCATGAAGAAGGTCAAGAAACTAAGGATATATTATAGAACTAGAAATAATCAGAGATGATGCTATTACAGCTGAAAGAAACATTGAATGATCATAGAGACATCAGTCTACCATAGATCTTAAAATAAAATCAGTGCATAGAAACAAGAATAGGAGACTTCGACATAGACTGTGTATTAGATGAGGAAACACAGGTAAATATTATGCCAGAAAGCACTTGGGAAATTTTTGGAAAACCTGTTATGATTCCTTCATTGGGAAGGATAGGATTTTTTAAAGGAAAGATGATAACCCTATGTGGAAGAGTTACTAATATACCTATGATTTATCAAGGAACATCGACCAAAGAATAATTTGAATTCATTAAGTTTGTTGAGAACAACGCCCCTTTTGCACTTTTGTTAGGAAAGACCTGGATTGAAAAAGATCAGATCTGAAGAAAAGTGAAGGAAGAAGCCACTGAACAGAAAAAGAAAGAATTAAGGGACTTCATGACTAGGAAAATAGAGCGATTAATAGAAGAACAAGAGGACAATTCGAGGCAACAGAAGGAAAGAGAGCAAGCTGTTGAAGTTGAAATAACACATGAAGGCTTAAAGAACCTATCCACGTAGGAAAGAAGAGCGCCTACACTGGAAATAGTAAGAAAATAAGTGTTACCCTTAGAACCCTTTGAAATACCAAAAACAATGCAAAGTTTCCACACTAAGAGAAAACAAGAATGAGAATGGAAAAAGGAACCTAGAGACTCGGATCATAGGAAGGAAGGCAAGAAAGATCAGTAATAAGAAGGCAAAGTTAGAAAAACTGTAGGAATTTCCAAAGAAGACTTCGCAGAAGGTAGGCTTATAGAACTTGAACCCCGCAAGATTAGCAGAACTGCGCAGAAAGGCAGTTTTCCACGACGAAGCTATATGACCATTGGAGGCATCTTGACCGTTAGAATGATGCTCCAGAATGGTTAGAAACACAGTTATTTGCATAAATATCACCATTGGACCGTTGAGACTGCACCATAACGGAGCAGGACAAAGGCCTTGAAGCAAGAAAAGGAGGAGATCCTAGAGAAACTTTGGGTTGCGCAGTAAGAGAATGATGACCTTTGGGCAAATTTTAAAGAGGACAAAGAGAAAATCCAGAAAGAGAAAGGCCAGTTGCTTGCAGAGCAGACTATGGTCAGAAAGGCAGTGACTAAAGCACTTCGCTCTGTGTCGGGCTTTCCATAGATGGAAGAAGAGACAACCAAGATCCAAGTGGGGAAGCTCGCTAAAGCCATTTAGTAGCCTCAAGCTAGAGTAGTAGAGCTAGAAATTAAAGCAGTGCCTAGCACTCCACAAGAAGTAAGAGATCAGAGGGAAGAAACTACTAGGGGCATTGTAGAAAGAATCATGGTGTTGGCTTCAGAATGCAAGCAACTAATTGACCGAAGTGTAAAGACCTGTGAGTGTCATGCAGAAGACCCGGAGCTGAGGAGATTGGAGGCACAAGTCTAGGAGGTGAAGCAATAGGTATCGACTATGCAAGTGCAACTGAAGTTTCTTACAGCCGTAGAGAAGATGAAAATGTCGTAGAAGTAGCACGCAGTTCAACAGCAGGTCACTGCCATCCAGAGCATAATTATGGAGGTGACATAGAGACTCTGGCCAGTGCAAGATGAAGCCTACACACTTTTCAAAGAGTTCAAGGGACAAGGATCACAGTTGGAACAAGTGGTCATGACAGTGGAACAATGCCTGGAAGGGCCTGTCACCAAGAAAGTAATCCAGGAGTTCACTGAGAAGGAGGCTCTGGCGAAGCAGCAATTCAAGGAAAATCGAGCTAATATCAAGGCCTTCGAAGCATTGTTTCCTAGATTGGAGTGACTCGGGACGAGTCACAGGTGAGTGTTGGGGGCCTATTGGCCCTTGACCAGGTTTTGAGGAAACATTGGTCATGTTTGATCATTTTTGGGACTTCAACAAGCTGGTCGAATACAGAGCACCCAGGCGAAAAGAGGATTGTGAGATCTTACCCATTTTGTGGTCTTTTTGGGATTTTAGGGTTTAGGTAACGGGTATGGGATGTCAACCCAAGGGTTTACCCATGCTTAGGCCCCTTTTTGTAATGTATAAATAAGTAGCTAAGCTATGTAAGTAGTAGTGGTGAGTTACTAGTCATTGTTCGACTTAGTGCATGGCTAGTTATCTTTGTGCGCAAATGAGTTAAGGCTTGCAGAGATAAGTGTAAGCATTGTTGTAAGTGCTTGGTGTAGAGAGATTGTGTAAGGCCTTGTTCTTTGATCTAACTCAGGGAAGGAGGATCTGGCGAGGTGCACGCAAATCTCTCGTCCTTTGCGGAGTTGGATCTGTGTCTTGGTGCATGTAAGAAGATTGGAAGAGACTAATAACAAAGAAGAAGAGTTGGTGGACGTAGCCCCACACTGGGGTGAACCATGTATATCTTGCGTTATTGTGCTTTGTGCAATACGTTCATGATGTTTATGTTATATTTTCTTAGTTCACTATTCTTGATGTGTGATAGGTAGATCCATTGATGCTTAGTGCCTGATATATGAATAAATGCTAGATCTTCTCTAATGTTATGTGCTAAATGATTAAATGTGTTTAATCTTGATTACTATTGCATTGATATACACTTAGGGTTAATATGCGATGTGAATAAGAATCATAACTTAATTCATATTGTAGGCTAAGTGATTTGTTAAGGTTTATTAATCACATATCTGTGTCCTAGCTAGGTTGTAGACACTTGAGTCCTACAACCCCCCCTACCTCTACCTCGGGTGAGACTGCATATACCTCGCAGGTGTTGCCGAAAGGGCCAGTAGTTAGGGTTTTTTTGGTGCTCTTTTGAAGTGTTCAACCCTGGGTCTACCCCTATGCCAACAAACGGTTCTGTTGTTGGGACTTGAAACTTTGATTGTTGGGAACTGAAGAAAAGAAAAATCTATGTTCATAGATCTATTGTTGTAGTGCACAATATTATACTTGGCTTGTGAATATCTGTGCTAAAAAGATAAGTCTGATCTGAATAAAAGAGATAAGATCTTAAATCTTTGTGCTTTGGTAAAGGTAAGATAAGTGGAAATTTTTTCTTCTGAAATATGAATCTAGGTATGTTTGACAGATTTTGTTCTAGTTTGAAAACTAGGGCACAACTAGAAGAAAGAAAAATTGATTTGAATAAATTTGATAGAGATAGTGAAAGATATGTTATTCCTATGCATAGAAATAACTTTTGGAATAACAAGTGGATGCAGGACCCTAGAAATAACTTTTGTAGATTGGAGGTCCATCGTTGTGATCCTATTGCGCAATACAAAAAAAATTGTGGATCGTTTAAAAAAAAGAGAGGATTGACACTATGTTATAACTGCAGAAGACTTGGACATCTCACTAAGGAATGCCCTGGTCCTACTTGTCTTTGTTATAAATTTATTGGTCATGAGGTTTTGGGTTTCCCTATAATGATTTCTAAATTTGAAAATATGAACATGACACAAGAAAACCATGAAGAAGGTCAAGAAAATAAGGATATGTTAGAGAACTAGAAAGAATCATAGACTATGTTATTACAACTGAAAGAAACATTGAATGATCACATAGACATCAATATACCAGAGATATTAAAATAAAATTAGTTCATACAAACAAGAATAGGAAACTTCGACATAAACTATGTATTAGATAAGGAAACACAGGTGAATCTTATGCCAGAAAGCAGTTGGGAAATTTTAGGAAAACCTTCTATGATTCATTGGGAAGGATATGATTGTTTAAAGGAAAGATGATAACCCTATGTGGAAGAGTTACAAATATACCTATGATATATCATGGAACATCGACCGAAGAATAATTTGAAGTCATTAAGTTTATTGAGAACAATGCCCCTTTTGCACTTTTGTTAGAAAAGAGCTAGATTGAAAAAGATCAGATCCGAAGAAAAGTGAACGAAGAAGCCACCAAAATAAAAAAGAAGGAATTAAGGGACTTCATGACTAGGAAAATAGCGTGATTAATAGAAGAACAAGAGGACAAGTCAAAGCAACATAAGGCAAGAGAGAAAGGTGTCGAAGTTGAAAGAATGCAGGAAGGGTTAAAGAACCTGTCCATGCAGGAGAGAAAAGCGCCTACACTAGAAATAGTAAGAAAATAAGTATTACCCTCGAACCCTTTGAAAGACCCTCAATAGTGTGAAGTTTCTATGCTAAGAGAAACTAAGAATGAGAATGGAAAAAGGAACCCAGAGACTCGGATCACAAGAAGGAAGGAAAGAAAGCTTAGTAAGAAGAAGACAAAGTTAGAAAAAATGAAAGAAGTTCCAAAGAAGACTTCCCAGAAGGTAGGCTTGTAGAACATGAAGCCCGCCGGATTAGCAGAACCGCTCAAAACGGCACTTCACCACGATGAAGCTATATGACCATTGGAGGCATCTCAACCATTAGAATGGTGCTCCGAACTAGGTAGAAACACAGTTATTTCCAGAAAGATCTCCATTGGACCGTTGAGACCGCGCCATAATGGAGGAGGCCACAGAGGACTTGAAGAAAGAAAAGGAGGAGATCCTAGAGCAACTTTGGGTTGCACAAAAAGAGAAATATGACCTCTGGGCAAAGTTCGAATAGGACAAAGAGAAAATCCAGAAAGAGAAATACCAATTGCTTGTAGAGAAGACTGTGGTTAGAAAGGCAGTGACTAGATAACTTCACTCTGTGTTAGGCTTGGCACAGATGGAAGAAGAGACAACTGAGAGCCAAGTGGGGAAGCTCGCTAAGGCCATTTAGCAGCTTCAAGCTAGAGTAGAAGAGCTAGAAATTCAAGCAGTTCCTAGCACTCCACAAGAAGTAAGAGATCAGAGGGAAGAAACTGCCAGGAGCATAATAGAAATAATCAGGGCGTTGGCCTCAGAATGCAAGAAAATAAGTGACTGAAGTGAGCAGACCTATGAGCGCCTTGCAGAAGACCTGGAGCTAAGGAGATTAGAGGCAAAAATCTAGGAGGTGAAGCAATAGATGTCGACTATGCAAGCACAACTGAAGTTGCTTATGGCTGTGGAGAAGATGAAAATGTCACAGGAGCAGTGCACAATTCAACAACAGGTCATTGCCATTCAGAGTAGAGTTATGGAGGTGACACAAATACTCTAGTCAGTGTAGGATGAAGCCTACACACCTTTGGAAGAGATCGAGGGACAAGGATCACGGTTGGAATAGGTGGTCGTGGTAGTGGAACAATGCCTGGAAGGGACTATCACTGAGCAAGTAATCCAAGAGTTCATCGTGCAGGAGGCTCTGACGAAGCAACAAATCGAGGTAGCTCGAGGCCTTCGAAGCACTGTTTCCTAGATTAGAGTGACTCGGGACAAGTCATAGGTGAGTGTTGGGGGCCTGTTGGCCCTTGACCAAGTTTTGAGGAAACACTGGTCATGTTTGACCATTTTTGGGACTTTGACGCGCTGGTTGAATACGGAGTGCCCAGGCAAAGTGGAGATCACGAGATCTCACAATTTTTGTGGGATTTTTGGGCTTTTAGGGTTTAGCTAATGTTTATGGGATGTCGGCCCATGATTTTACCCATGCTTAGGCCCCTTTTTGTAATGTATAGATAAGTATATAAGATGTGTAAGTAGTAGTGGTGAGTTACTAGTCATTGTTCGGCTTAGTGCATGGCTAGTTGTCTTTGTGGAAGAATGAGTTAAGGCTTGCAGAGCTAAGTGTAAGCATTGTTTTAAGTGCTTGGTGCAGAAAAACTATGTAAGGCCTTGTGCTTTGATCTAACTCAGGGAAGGAGGATCTGGCGAGGTGCACGGAGATCACTTGTCCTTTGCGGAGTTGGATCTATGGCTTGGTGCATGTAAGAAGATTGGAAGAGAGTAATAAAGAAGAAGAAGAGTTGGTGCACATAGCCCCACACCGAGGTGAACCATGTATATCTTGTGTTATTGTGATTTGTTCATTGCGTTCATGATTTTTATGTTATATTTTCTTAGTGCATTGTTCTTGATGTGTGATAGGGATATCCATTGATGCTTAGTTCCTGATATATGAATAATTGCTAGATCTGCTCTTATGTTATGTTCTAAATGATTAAATGTTCTTAATCTTGATTACTACTGCACTAATCTACACTTAGGGTTAATTCACAATGTTAATAAGAATCGGAACTTAATGCATATTGTAGGCTAAGTTCTTTGTTAAGGTGTTATAATCACATATCTATGTCCCAACTAGGTTGTAGACACTTGATTCCTACAACCCCCCTTTCTTCTACCTCGTGTGAGACTGCATGTGTTACTGAAAGGGTCAGTAGTTAGGTTTTTATTGGTATGTTGTTGAACCATTGAACCCTGGGTCTTCCCCTGTGCCAACAACGATCAACGACCACCATGATGACTGATTTATTTCCCAATTTAGGTAAGCCTACAATAAAATTCATAGAGATATCCCGCCAAATAGCAGGTGGAATCAGAAGCAGTTGTAGTGTGCCAGGAGATTTAACTGTTTCACCCTTGTTGTGTTTTCACACATCACATTCAGCCACAAAATTACAAATGTCCTGTTTCATACCATCCCATAAAAAAGATCGTTTGACCCTGTCATAGGTTTTGGTAAACACTAAGTGCCTAGTTGTGGGTGTAGCATGAAGCTCAGAAAGTACCGTGGATTTAAGTTTTGACAGTTTACTTAAATACAAATGGCCTTTGTATCGAAGCTCATCATGGAGCCAAGAATAACCTAGGGAAACTGGAGAATTGGACTGCAATTAGTGTATCAAATGCGAACTTTTGGGATCATATAGCCATTCCTGGTGAACGGCTTGGAGCCAATCTGGTAGAATGAAGGAGAGAGAAAAAAATGAATCTTTCATCCTCATATTTTCGGGAAAGTGCATCTGCAACCACATTGTCTTTTCCTTTCTTGTAAATAATATCATAATCATATCCAAAGAGCTTAGTCACCCATTTTTGTTGCTCTGGGGAGGAGATGCATTGTTCCAGAAAATACTTGAGTCTTTGATGATATGTCTTAATTTGGAAGCGTTGCCCCAATAGATAAGGGCGCCAAATATTAACGGCATGAAGAATAGCCAACATTTCCTTTACATAGATTGATTTTCCCAAATTTCCTTCAGACAATTGTCTACTGGTAAAGGCCAAAGGCCGACCCTCTTGCATAAGGACAATGCCAATTCCTTTCCCTAAAACATCACATTCCAGGACAAAGGTCTTTGTGAAATCAGGAAGTGCCAAGACTAGAGTGGTGCACATGGACATATTCAAGTTTTGAAAATCCCAAGTAGTTGCTAGAGCCTTATTTCTTCATGACCATGACCACAGGAGAAGAGTAGGGGCTCGTACTAGGGCGGATAATGCCTGTGTTAAGAAGTTCTTGAACCATTTTCTCAATTTCATTTTTTGGGGAAAAGAGGTGACGATATGGACAAATATGTTAAATTATGAGCTTGATTTCTTATGCAGATTAATTTTTTTCTTTTCTTCAATACTTTGATTTCAACTTAATACACTTCAACAATTCCAAATCATAATCAAATAGCAATAATTATGTAGATAAGTAAACATGCATATGAACAACACATATACCCTGGGGAAACTATGTACATGGAGAAAAACCCCAGAAAACAATATTCCTTTATTGCATTAATAATGTAAGATCTCTTACAAATATCCACCATGAATGTTCTTCTCTCAAAGAGCTTGCCAAGATGACTCTGATATGACAAAGACTTACAATACCTTGTTGAAATACACCTCTGATATGATGCCTCTTTATCACTGATGTGCTCCTCTATTACTTCACCCTCAACCTCCATATGAAAACTGTGTTGAAGAGAGGGTTTGACCTATTCTTATATAGGCTGGAGAGGGAAAGAGGGGAAGCTCGAAATAGTAATCTGATTGCATGCATTAAACATAACTCAATTTCATGCTTTAGTTCGAACTTAGAACTAGACTTAAGATTGGTTACAAATGAACTTTAAACTTTAGTTCAAACTTAGAACTAGACTTGAGATTGGTTACAACTCAACATTATACTTTAGTTCAAACTTAGAACTAGACTTGATATTGACATGGTTTAGTTCGAAATTAGAAATAGACTTAAGACTTTAGGTGCAACTCAACATTACACTTTAGTTCTAAAATAGAACTAGACTCAAGAATTTAATTGCAACTCAACATTACTAAAATAGAACTTGACTCAAGAATTTAGTTGCAACTCAACATTACACTTTAGTTCTAACATAGAACTAGACTCAAGACTTTAGTTACAACTCTTGACAAGGAAATTCAAAATTATCTTCATGGTGGATAATGTTTACATGTGCCAACACACTAGATCAATAGAATTACATCATTTTCAGTATTAGGAATATCGTTTGTTTCTATCTCATAGAAATTTTATATTCAACCTAACTTTTGCTAGATGCCTTGAATTTTTCTCATGGCTCACAAGGTTTGACTAGGCTCACAGAGGTTTTATGTTCCCCCTGACATTTGCACTACTCTGTCTATGCTCACAGAGGTTCTATGTTCCCCTTGACTTTTGCACTAGACTATCTATGCTCATAGAGGTTGTACATTCCCCATGACTTTTTCATTAGACTCACATAGCATCTCGTTCATCTTGACTTTTGGTTTGACTCACAGAGATTGTATGTTCCCCCTAGATTTTGTCAATACCTCACAAGACTAGTTGATTCTTCAAATCTCCCTAGCTAGCCTCAGGGTGGCCCATATGGCCTCTCATTGGAGAATGACTGTTGATGCTGCCAAATTTAATAGTCCCTCTCAGCGAGGGAATCATTCTCAGCCACACTAAGGTTTTCTCTTAGCTACACAAACTGTCTCGAGGTCAGAGGCTTGGTCAGGATATTAGCTACCTACTCGCTCGTGGGTATGTGTTGTAACTTACATTTTTTCTTTGCACCAAGTCTCGGATGTAGTGGTACCTCATGTCAATATTTTTTGACCTATCATGAAATACCATGTTCTCTGTCAATTTTATGCAACTTTTATTATCACAGTGAACCACCATCGTCTCGAGCTTATCACCAACCAACCTAGAAACCAATATTCTGAGACATACTACTTCCTTGCTAGCATCACTTGATGCAATGTACTTAGCCTATGATGTACTCTATGCAATGGATCCTTGCTTCCGTCTTGACCAAGAGATCATAGTGGATCCTAAATTGAAGCAGTATCTAGAAGTACACTTCTGATCCACTAGGCTTCCTGCCCAGTCAAGATCTGCATACCCATGTAGAAATAAACCACCACTGGATGTATATCTCAGACCATAAGTAATGGTCCCTCTGAGATATCTCAAGATGTGCTTTTCTGCCACCGAATGTCTCTGTCTTAGTTCATNCTGAGATATACATCCAGTGGTGGATGTATATCTCAGACCATAAGTAATGGTCCCTCTGAGATATCTCAAGATGTGCTTTTCTGCCACCGAATGTCTCTGTCTTAGTTCATTCATGAACTGAGTCATTGCAATCACTGCATATCATATATCTGGCCTTGTGTGGATCATGTACATTAATGATCCAATCAACTACCTATACATTGTGGGATACACCAAATTTGAACCTATATCAGAATCATGCAGCTTCTTCAGGCTGGTAACCATTGGAGTAGACATGGATTTTCAATCCATCATACCAAACCTCCTTAATACATCCACTTTATATTTTCCTTGTGCTAGAAATATCTCACCCTGTCTTTGCCACACTTCCAATCCTAGGAAGTAATGCATCAAGACTAAGTATGTCATCTCGAATTCTGAGGTTATCTCCCTCTTACACCATGATATTATCCCTTCATCTCCTGTTAGAAAGAGATCATCAACATACAGGATTAGTATAACAGGTTGGTTACCTCTTACCTTGAAGTATAGATTTGCATCAACATCACTTTTCTGAAAGTCCAGGCTTTTAAGAAATCTATCAATCCTGTCATACCAAACTCTGGGATCCTTCTTAAGACCATACAAGGCCTTCCTTAGATTGCATACATGAGTTCCTTTGTTATGCAGTATAAAACCATCTCGTTGTTCCACAAAGACCTCTTGTTCAATCTTTCCATTCAATAATGTTGTTTTTACATCCATCTATTGTAGCTTCCAACCAAGTATAGAAGCTAAATAAATAATAGCTCAAATGGAGGTATACCTGGATACAGAAGAAAAAGTCTCTTCATAGTCGATTCCTTCTTTTTGAGTGAAGCCTCTGGCTACAAATATTACTTTGAACTTTCCACACTTCCATCAGCTGCATGTTTGATCTTATATATCCATTTGGAAGAAACCATTGATTTGTCTTTTGGCCTTGGCACAATTTCCCAAACATTGTTCTTTATAATAGACCTATATTCCTCAAGCATGGCATCCTTCCATACTTGTAATTTATTAGCTTCTTCAAATGAAGAAGGTTCAACATCACTAATTCTACTCATCATTGCAACATAGCCTCCAAACCTATGAGGCCTCTTCCTTTCCCTGAAAGTTCCTTTGGTAGAAACTATCCTTTTTGCTTCCCGCACTATTTCTTTAAACCACCCTATCTTCCTTTTGGTTGGAGGTTATTCAAGAGTTCTTTATAACACTTTAGCGGGTTCTAGGGTCTCATTACTTGGCCCTTCACAATTTTCCTCCCTCTGATAATCTTACTCTTCATTTTCATAAGAGGGTGAAGCTCGTTGAATTGCTTTTGAATCCTGTTGAAGCTCTCTAGATTTCTTAAATGTGGCTTCCTCATGGAAAGTCACATCTCTTATTACCTCTATTTGCCTCTGAACTGATACATAATTCCTGTAAGACTTGGAGTTCTCACTGTACCCCACAAAAACCCCTTTCTTTCTTGAGGGTTCCATCTTTGTTCTCTTTTCCTTAGGGACATGAATGTACATAGGACATCCAAATATCCTTAGATGCCCTACTTCAGGTTTGATCCCTGAGAAGACTTCTTTAGGAGTCTTGTCCTTCAAAATAACATGTGGACACCTGTTTTGAATATACATGGTAGTGGAGGTAGCTTCTACCCATAAAGAATTTGGCAGATCCTAGTCAAACATCATCGCTTTCACAGCCTCACAAATAATGTTATTTATCCTCTCAACAACACCATTTTGCTAAGGGTTATATGGAACGGTCAACTGTCTCTTGATTCCTGCTGACTTGCAGAAATCCTCAAACTGAAGAGATTCAAACTCTCCTCCATTTTATGTTCTAAGGATTATGATGTGTTTCCCTGTCTACTTTTCAATAAAGGCTCTATACTCTTTGAATTTATAAAATCTATCACTTATAGATTTAAGAAAATATATCCAACATTTTTTTGAGTAATCATCAATAAAAATGACATAATACAAACAACCACTGAGTGAGGGAGATGACATGGGACCACATACATCATAATGAACCAGATATAAGATGCCCTGAGCTCTATTGTCACTACTAGGAAATGATTTCTTGAAATGTTTACCTAGCATGCATCCCTTACAAATTTCATTTTTACTAAGAGAAATAGAGGGAATGCCACATACCATGTTATGTAGATCTAGAAGATATTTGTAATGAATATGTCCAAGTCTTTTGTGCCACAACTCATTGGAGCTAGTCACATCATGAGCTAATGCCTGAACTGACTAGCCTGGCATGACATACAGTCCTCCACTGCGAGTTCCAATGGGTTCTACTATACTTAAGTGGCTACCTTTAGCCCATAATAGTACCTTCCTTTCCTTGAAGATCACCCAATATCCCTTGTCCTCAAGGTTTGCAACTTATAGTAGATTCTTCTTGAGCCCTGGATGTAATGATCCCAAGCCATTATGCACGGATCATCACTGTTTTGGTGTCTTTTTAAAACTTTTTCTGAGTGAGGTATTTCGTCAAACACTTTGTTGATCTACCTTTTAGATGTGTTTATATGTGTGTATGCAGCAAATAACAGAAAAAGATAACCATGGAACATACCTCA